>CAUYLG010056917.1:0-34609 GCA_963573385.1 Cacajao melanocephalus | reverse complement strand
AATATCAATCATCATGTATAATTTTTAATTTACATTGTTGGGTTCTATTTGTTAATGTTTTGTTAAAATTTCTGCATCTATGTTCTGGAGTGACAGCCATCTGTAATTTTATTTTCATGTAATGTCTTAGTCTAGCTTGGGCATTAAAGTGATGTCTCATAGAAGAAATTCATAATCTCTCAGAAGTAATTGATCTTCTGGAAGAAATTGTACATAATTCACATAATTTCTTCTTGTATTAAATAACATGTTGCAGAATTCACCGATGAATTGATTTGGATCTTGTTCTTTCTGTTTTGGAATGTTACTAATTGTTGTTTCAATTTATTCAATATACCTAATGTTTATTTTATCTCTTGTGAGTTTTGTTAGCTTGTATCTTCACAGAAATTGTTTTATTACCCTGTAGTTATAAAATTTGTGAGTATAGAATAGTACATAATATTGTATTCCTTTATTTTGTTTTTAATGTCCATGGGACCTGTAGTAATGTTCTTTTTAAATTGACAAATAAAAATGTATATATTTTATGGTATAAAACCTGTTGTTTTGATATATGTATGCATTATGAAATGGCTAAGTCAAGCTTATTAATCTATGTATTACCTCACATACTTTTTTTTTTGTGGTGACAGCATTTGCAATCTATCTACATAAATGTTCAAGTATACAGTATATTGCTGTTATCTGTAGTCACCATGCTATACAATAGAATTTTTGAAATTATTCTTCCCATTTAACTAAAATTTTGTGTTCTATGACAAATGTATTCCCCCGATCCATGCTCCTTCTCCTCTGAACCCCTATTTATTAATAACTCTCTGTTTCTATGAGTTTAACATTTTAGATTCCACATTTAAGTGGTATCACGTGGTATTTGTCTTTCTGTGCCTGGTTTATTTAACTTAATATTCGGGCTTATGTTGTCACAAATGACAGGATTTCCTATTTTTTTAAAGGCTGAATAGCACTACATTGTGTGTGTGTGTGTGTGTGTGTGTGTGTGTTTGCATGAATGTCACATTTTCTATAACCATTTATCCATTGATAGACACTAACATTGATTCCTTATATTCTTGACTGTTGTGAATAATGCTTCAAAAAACATGGAAGTGTTGATACCTCTTTGACATATAAATTTCATTATATACGTATGTATATATATAATGTATTTATTTATTCTATATTTCTACATCTTTATCATATATACTTAGAAATAAAACTATGAAATTCTCTAGCAATCCCACTACTGGATATTTATTTCTAATTTTAAATTTTTGAAGGCTCTCCATTCTCCTTTGCTTTCCACAGTTGTTGTACAAATTTCTGTTCCTACATTTCAAGTATTTATCTGTTCCTTTTTCCACTGTACATATATTATATCCTTTGTAGTTGTCCTAAAGTTTTTGGATGTATTGCTATGGGTTTTTATTTTTTCATTCTTTTATCCTTACATTCCAGTTTTGAATTTTCTGTTGGGATATCTTCAACCTCAGAATTTCAGCCTACAAATAAGTTCCACCAAACTCATTCTTCATTTCTGTTGCAGTGTTTATGTCTAGCATTTTTAAAATCATTTCTTAGAATTTCCATCTCTCTGCTTACATTGTTTATCTGTTCTTGCACGCAGTCCATTTTATCTATTGGAGCCCTCAGGCTTATTAATTGTAGCTGTTTCATGTTATAAGTTTGATAATTCCAACATCCCTATCATATCAGGGTCTGGTTCTTTCATTTGTTCTGTTTCTGTAAATTATGTGTTTTTGCCTTTTAGTATGTCTTTTTTAATGTTTCTTGATAGCGAATCATGATATACTGAGTAAAATAAACTATTCTAAATAGAGCTGTTACAATGTGATGATAAGATATGGTGTGAAGAAGGTGGCAGGGAAGAAAAGTATTCTACGGTTCCATGATTAGGCCTCAGTGTTTCAGCAATTCTCTGCCTCTAGACTGTGAACTTCATCAGTGCTTCTCAGTCGCCCTCTCCTCATTAGTGGGACAGGATGAAGGGAGCTGGAGTTGTATATGTTTTTCTTCTACATAGAAGGCTAAAGAGGGCTAGAACTGAGTATTTCCCTCCCTCCAAATGAAAGGCTAGAATCAGCTGCATTTGGATATTTTCTTTCTCTCAGGTCAGTCAGGCTTGGTAAACCCCAGCAGGTGGGGCTCTAATTAAATAGCTTGTCTTCCAGAGGCCAGACTTCGTTAAGAAGAGTAGAATGCTCTGGAATATTTCAAAACAGCTTCTTTTCCCTTTCTTCTGCTGGAAGCATGAAGGAGATTGTCTCTGATATTTACTATGAGAATATGGTAAAGCTCCAAAAGGTAAAACTTATACCACTCTCAGGGCCCGTAATGACGGGGTTTCCCCGGAGATTTTATCTCTCAGGCTTGCCCACACTGAACTGATAGCAATTCATCAATCACAGTTTAGGTTCCCCTACCAAGTCACTGGTTCCCACAGAGGCTTCTGTTTATAGGTTTCTGCTCTGGGAAGTTGTGATTCTCTATATTTTCCTGTGTGTCTCCTCAATTTAAGAGGCATTGATTTGTCCTGTGAACTCACTTCTCTTACAGAGTAAGAAGAGCTCATTTTTTTCAGGCTTTCTTTTCTTTTTAATTTCTTATGGGTTAGGACGGAATAGTAACTCCCAACATCCTCACATGCTGAACCAGAAATGAGAACTCTGTGATACAGTTTTCATGGTGTGACTAATGAATATTTCTGGTCTATGTTCTTTTACTCATCTCTTAATATCAGATTTCCTAGTTGATTTAATTAAAATGAGACATTCATGTGTATATAATTTGTATTAAAAATATACTGTTAAGAAAAAATGAATTAAGTATGTGGTAACATACCACTGAAAAGTTAATTAGATATGCAAATAAAAATTGCTAAGCATTTATAGTTGAATTGGGTTTCAAGCCAAGAAATTCTCTATCATTTATTTGTATTATAAGTAAAGTTAATATAATAATTATCAACTTCACAATTTTTCTACTCTATGTACATATATTCTTCTGAAAATACAGAAAAGCTATTTTTTAATTTCATGAATTCTTGAGACTAACATCTAAAAGCAAGAAAAGCAGCTAACCTATTTTAGTGTTTGCTCAATATGAGATAATGTTTTAAGCATTTTAAAGGTATTACATATTTTAATCTCAATAACCACACCACCATTATCATGTCCATTTAGTAGAAAAGAGCATGGAAGCAGACATTCACAAACTTTTCCCAGCTGAAAAACTGTTGAGTTAGATTCCAGACATTCTATTATGCACTCCAAATCAATCATACCCAAATCGTAGTCCCTGGCAGTAAAAGTATCACCTGTGACCCTGATAGAAGTGTAGACTTTCAGCTCCCTGCCAGAACCGCACAATCGGAACATGCATTTTAGAAAGAAGTACTTCTCTACATCATAAAGTACTCCACTACATTTTGGTTGTAGTTGTTGTTATATTTATAGACTCTGATGCACAGATTGTGATCATATTCTTCCATTTATGATAGAAGGGGTTTCATCATTGACACAATATAGCCTGTATTAGGTTGGTGCAAAAGTAATAGCAGCTTTTACCATTGAAAGTAATGGCAAAACCTGATTACTTTTGCACCAACCTACTATATAATAAACTCCTCCCATCTAATGTTAGAACTGGCATCTTGAAAATTAATTACATGTAAGTATGTGGTCCTCCTTTTTTCTTACTGGAGTCCCTGCCTGTCTCAGTACAGCTAACTTTCCTGTTTGTTTAAAGGTGAAGGTGTTAAAATAACAATGGAGTGTAATTCGTGGATATAAGAAATTACCTCTATTTAGAGTTAAATTTTGTTGACTCTTCTCTTTTCTCAATACATCAAATATTGTGTGTTTTAAAACATTCTAGTATTTCTTGCTATATCAGTAGGGTATTGATTAGAAGAGTTCCCAAATTATTTTATACAATATGGAATAAATAGTTTAACATTTAAAAAACTGAACTACACCTAAGAAGAAAAAAGATAAAGATGTAGAAAGAGTAAAAAAAAAATATATACGTTATTTTAATATACATTAACTTGACAGAAAGAGTAGTTTTTTTGCTATCAAATTGAAAGTTTTTATGATCTAGGGTTTAGGTACAATATGAGTGATTGCTTCCATGTTCCAAGTATGTTTATACTGTTAGCTAAGCATGGTACCAATCAGAACAATATCAGAGATTACTTCCAATTTGGTCCATTGTTAGCAAACCAGTAGAATTTGCTAAAATTAGGTTTTCTAATTTGCAATGAGATATCACATTCAGGAAAATTATTTTCCAAGAGGAAACAGCCTTTAATAATGAAAAACAAATAAATGTCATCTACAGCAACATTGGAGCATGCCTACTATTGTGGATCTTGAACAGAGCTGTTATAGAAATCTCAGTGTCATAATTTCAAATGCTCTATTGTTTTGATTCTTTCTATTTTAGCATTTAAAGGAGCTAAGATGGCAACCAAATGAAATGAAAAAAGTCACAGGAATTAAGCAAGAAAAAACCCAGATGTCCCAAACTGCTGATAATTAAAGGAATTCAAATGATGCATACATCTAATATTAAGCCAGATCAATATTTTGCTTTTACCTGAAATATATGGATTAGTAGATATATAAGACATAGAAGATAATTTCCTTAATTTTTTATTGAACTATTCGTATATCATAATACAAAGTAAGCAATTAAAGTTAAATGATATTAACATTTTAAAATATTCACAATATTTAATGAGAGCCACTAGAAATAAATGAAGTCACTAAATATAGTAGGAATAGTTTTTAGTGCAGGACTAGAAGCAGTGGTGATTAGAGACTCCCATAAAAAAAAAAAAAAAAAAAAAAAACCATAAGTGTGTGAAGCCTTCACCAGCAACCAAAGTATCTATCCAGGTTCTCTCATCAAAATTTACTAGAAGGTTGGACAGAGAGAAGGAAGAGCAGTGTGGTGTCCTTGCCCACCTGAGAGCCACACACAGGGAAGGGGAACCCCTTCCCTGCCCTTCTCAATCCCCGCCAAGGAAAGCAGTTAGCAAGCACTCTATCCAGCCAGGGAAACTGTGCAACCCATGGATCATAAGATTCCACTCGTGAACCCACACCATTGGGGCCTAGTGTCCCAACCCCAAGACGTGCAGATTCTTACAGCTTCTCAGCTGGAATCTGCTTAAGTCTACCAAACTCCCAGGGGAGGGGTGACTAGCACCTGCTGTGGCTACCTGCTGTCTAAGCCTTTTGAGTTCCTTGGGGGAGTGGCAGCCGCCAGCACGAGGACGGCACTGCCTAACACGCTAAGCTCTTTGGGCAAAGGAAGGACAGCACCCATTTCTATAGCTCCAGGCTGTGCTTTTCCCTTGCTAGAGCCAGGGAGGCTGGACAGCTTGGTCCCACAACTTGTTCCCACAACTTGTTCCCGCATAGCCCAACATACTACCTGTGGCAGTCTGAGGCCAGAGTGACTCTTCAGGTCTAACCCTGGCCCATCCTTTCTCAGTCTGCTGGGCTTCCCTACAGGATCTCCAATAATTCCAGCCAGAGGATCAGAGACAGAATTCGGATCTCCCTGGGCCTGAGCCCCTAGGGGGAGGGGTGACCACAGTGTCTGTGAACCAGCAGACTTAGCCTCCCCTCCTGGTAGTTCTGAGGAATCCAGGCAGCCCTGACAAGTGAGTCTCCCTGCAGTGAAACACACCCTCTCCACCAAGGGATAAAGAGCTTCATTAAATGGGTTCTGCTCCCCGTGCCACCCAACTGGATGAGACCCTCCAACAGAGGTGGTCAACATTCTATACAGGAACGTATAGGATGATCCTACTGGCATCAGGTTGGCGCCCCTGAAGGTCAGAGATCCCAGAAGAAGGAGCAGGCACGCATCTTTGCTGCTCTCCAGCCTCTTTAAGTGGCATCTCCAGGCACAGGAGTGAATCAGATGTGTAGAGCCTGAAGTGAACCCCCAGAAAACTGCAGCAGCCTTACAGAAGAGGGACCTGACTATTGAAAGAAAAACCAACAAGCAGAAAGTGACAACAACAGCATCAATAACAACAGCAGAAAAAAGGCCCCCCAAAAAACCCCATCCAAGGGTCAGCAACCTCAAACGCTAAGACTAGACAAACTCATGAAGATAAGAAAGAATCAGTGAAAAAATACTGAAAATCCAAAAGGCCAGAGTGCCTCTTCTCCAATTGATCACAGTTTTTCTCTGTCAAGGGCGTAGAACTGTGCAGAGGATCAGATGGATGAATCAACAGAAGTAGGCTTCGGAAAATGGGAATAAAAGACTACGATGAGCTAAAGGAGGATGTTCTAAAACAATACAAAGAAGCTAAGAACATTGATGAAAGGTTAGAGGAATTGCTAACTAGAATAACCAGTATAGAGCAACATGAACAACCTAATGGAGCTGAAAAACAGCACGAGAACTTCTTGAAGCATACGCAAGTATCAACAGCCAAATCAGCTGAATGGAAGAAAGGAGATCAGAGTTTGAAGGCCACCTTACTGGAATAAAACATGCAGACAATAACAGAGAAAAAAGAATGAAAAGAAATAAACAAATCCTCTAGGAAATATGGGATTTCATAAAAAGACCGAACCTACCAATGACTGGAGTACTTGAAGGAGACAGGGAGAATGGAAACAAGCTGGAAAACACACTTCAGGATATCATCCAGGAGAACTTCCCCAGCCTAGCAAGACAGGCCAACATGCAAATTCAGAAAATACAGAGAACTCCATTAAGATATTCCACAAGAAGTCCAACCCCAAGACATATAATCATCAGATTCCCCAAGGTGAAAATGAAGGAAAAACTGTTAAGGGTAGTCAGAGAGAAAGGCCAGGTCACCTACAAAGGGGAGCCCATCAGGCTAACAGTGGACCTCTCAGCAGAAACTTTACAAGCCAGAAGAGGTTGAGGGGCAGTATACTACATTCTTAAAGAAAAGAATTTCCAACCCGTAATTTCATATCTCTAGCCAAACTAAGCTTCATAAGTGAAGGAGAAATAAAATCCTTTCCAGGCAACCAAATGTTGAGGGATTTCATTACCACCAGGCCTACCCTGCAAGAGCTCCTGAAAGAAGCACTAAATATGGAAAGGAAAAAGTGGTACCAGCCACTGCAAAAATACACCAAAACATAAAGACCAATGACACTACATAGAAACTGCATCAACTAGTATGCAAAATAACCAAATAGTATCATTATGACAGAATCAAATTCACACTTAACATTACTAACTTTAAATGTAAATGGGCTAAATGCCCCGATTAAGAGACACAGACTTGCAAATTGGGTAAGGAATTAAGACCTATTGGTGTGCTTTATTCAGGAGACCCCTCTTACATGCAAAGATACACACTGGCTTAAAATAAAGGGATGGAGGAAAATTTACCAAGCAAATGGAAAACAAAAAAAAGAAAAAGAAAAAGAAAAAGAAAAACAAAACAAAAAAGAAAAAATCCATGGGTTGCAATCCTAGTCTCTGACAAAACAGACTTTAAACCAACTTTGGAAGGCTTAGGTGGCCAGAACACGAGGTCAGGAGTTTGAGACCAGTCTGTCCAACAAGGTGAAACCCCATCCCTACTAACAATTTTAAAAAGTAAAAAAAATTTAGCTGGGCATGGTGGCACACTCCTATATTCCCAGCTACTTGAGAGGCTGAGGCAGGAGAATCACTTGAACCTGGGAGGTGGAGATTTCAGTGAGCCTGGGCGCAACAGAGCAAGACGTTGTCTAAAAAAAAAAAATATTAAAAAAGACAAAGAAGGGCATGGGCATTAGGGCATGACATAAGGGTAAAGGGAGCAATTCAAGGAGAAGAGCTAACCATTCTAAATATATATGCATGCAACACAAGAGAACCCAGATTCATAAAACAAGTTCTTAGAGACCTAAAAAGAGACTTAGACTCACACACCATAATAGTGGGAGACTTTAACACACTTAGTGTCAGTATTAGACAGAGCAATGAAACAAAAAATTAATGATTATATTCAGGACTTGAACTCAGCTGTGGATCAAGCAGACCTAGTAGACATCTACAGAACTCTCTATCCCAGATCAACATAATATACATTCTACTCAGTGGCAAATGGCACTTATTCTAAAATCGACCACATAATTGGAAGTAAAACACTTCTCAGTAAATGCAAAATAACTGAAATCGTAACAGTCTCTCAGACCACAGTGCAATCAAATTAGGTCTCAGGATTGAAAAACTTACTCAAAACCACACAATTTCATGGAAATTGAACCACCTGGTCCTGAATGACTCCTGGGAAAGTAATGAAATTAAGGTAGAGATCAAGAAAGTCTTTGAAACCAATGAGAACAAAGAGACAGTGTACCAGAATCTTTGGGACACAGCTAAAGCACTGTTAAGAGGGAAATTTAGCACTAAATGCTCACATCAGAAAGCTAGAAAGATCTCGAATTGACACCCTAGCATCACAATTAAAATAGCTAGAGAAGCAAGAATAACTAATCTAAAAGATAGCAGAAGACAAGAAATAACTAAGATCAGAAATGAATTGAAAGAGATAGAGACACAAAAAACTCTCCAAAACATCACCAAATACAGAAGCCAGTTTTTTGAAAAAATTAACCAAATAGATAGACCACTAGCTAGACTAACAAAGAAGAAAGAGAGATGAGAATCAAATAGACATAATAAAAAATGACAAAGGGGATATCACCACTGATCCCACAGAAATACAAACTACCATCAGAGAATACTATAAATGCCTCTATGCAAATAAACTAGAAAATCTAGAAAAAATTGGTAAATTCCTGAATCCATATACCCTACTAAGACTAACCCAGAAAGAAGCTGAATTCCTGAATAGACCAATAACAAGCTCTGAAATTGAGGCAGTATATAATAGCCTACCAAACACAAAAATCTCAGGACGAGACAGATTCACAGCTGAATTCTAGCAGAAATACAAAGAGGAGCTGAAACTATTCCAAACAATAGAAAAAGAAGAACTCCTCCTTAACTCATTTTATGAAGCCAACATGATACTGATTCAAAAACTGGCAAGAGACACAACAGAAAAAGAAAAGTCTAGGTCAATATTGCTGATGAACATCGGTGGCAAACTGAATCCAGCAGCACATCAAAAAACTTATTCACCACAATCAAATTATCTGAATCCCTGGAATGCAAGATGGATTCAACATACCTAAATCAATACATGTAATCTATCACATAAACAGAACCAAAGACAAAAGCACATGATTATCTCAATAGATGCAGTAAAGGTCTTTGATAAATTTCAACATCCCTTCATGTTAAAAACTCTCAGTAAACTAGGTATTGATGGAACATTTCTCAAAATAATGAGAGCTATTTATGACAGACCCACAGCCAATATAGTGAATAGGCAAAAGCTGGAAGCATTCCTTTTGAAAACTGGTACAAGACAAGGATGCCCTCTTTCACCACTCCTATTCAACATAATATTAGAAGTTCTGGCCAGGGCAATCAGACAAGATAAAAAAATAAAGAGTTTTCAAATAGGAAGAGAGGAAATTAAGATGTCTCTGTTTGCAGATGACATGATTTTATATTTAGAAAACCCCATCATCTCAGCCCCAAAACTTCTTGAACTAAGAAACAACTTCAGCAAAGTCTCAGGATACAAAATTCAAGTCAAAAAATTACAAGCATTTCTTTATACCAAACAACAGGCAAGCAGAGAGCCAAATCATGAATGAACTCCCATTCACAATCACAACAAAGAGAATAAAGTACTTAGAAATACAGCTAACAAGGAATATGAAGGACCGCTTCAAGGAAAACTATGAAACACTGCTCAAGGGAATAAGAGACAACACAAACAAACGGAAAAGTATTTCATCCTCATGGATAGAAAGAATCATTGTGAAAATGGCTATACTGCCCAGAGAAATTTATAGATTCAGTGCTATTTGCATTAAATCACCATTGATATTCCTCACAGAATTAGAAAAAAAAAGACTTTAAATTTTACATGGAATCAAAGAAGAGCCAGTGTAGCGTATAGGTAAGACAATGCTAAACAAAAAGAACAAAGTTGGAGGCATCATGCTACCTGACTTCAAACTATACTACAAGGCTACAGTAACCAAAACAGCATGGTACTGGTACCAAAACAGACATCTAGACCAATGGAGCAGAACAGAGGAACGGAGACCTCAGAAATTATACCACACATCTACAACCGTCTGATCTTTGACAAAACCTGACAAAAACTAGAACCTGGAAAAGGATCTTCTATTCAGTAAATGGTGCTGGCAAAACTTGCTAGCCATACCTAGAAAACTGAAACTGGACTCCTTCCTTACACTTTCTACAAAAAATAACTCAAGATGGATCAAAGACTCAAACCATAAAAACCTTAAAAGAAAACCTAATACCATTGAGGACATAGGCATGGGCAAAGCCTTCATTACAAAAACACCAAAAGCAATTGCAATGACAAATGAGATCCAATTAAACTAAAGAGCTTCTGCACAAGAGAAACTATTATCAGAGTGAACAGACAACCTATAGAATTGGAAAAAGTTTTTGTAATATATCCATCTGACAAAGAATTTACAAGGAACTTGAATATATTTACAAGGATAAAAAAACATTAAAAAGTTAGCAAGGATATGAACAGACACTCCTCAAAAGAAGACATTTATGTGGCCTACAAACATATGAAAAAATGCTCAACATAACAGATCATCAGAGAAATACAAATCAAAACCACCATGATATACCAGTCAGAATGGAGATTATTAAAAAGTCAGGAAACAATAGATACTGGTGAGGATGTGGAGAAATGAGAACACTTTTACACTGTTGGTGGGAATGTAAATTAGTTCAACCATTGTGGAAGACGGTGTGGTGATTCCTCAAGGATCTAGAACCAGAAATACCATTTGACCCAGCAATCCCATTACTGGGTATATACCCAAAGGATCATAAATCATTCTACTATAAAGACACATGTACAAGTATATTTACTGCAGCATTATTTACAATAGCCAAAACTTGGAACCAACCCACATGCCCATCAATGATAGACAGGATAAAGAAAATATTGTACATATACACCATGGAATACTATTCAGCCATAAAAAGGAATGAGATCATGCCCTTTTCAGGGACATGGATGAAGCTGGAAGCCGTCATTCTTGGCAAACTAACACAGGAACAGAAAACCAAACACTGCATGTTCTCACTCTTAAGTGGGAGTTGAACATTGAGAACACATGAACACAGAAGAGAGGAACAACACACACCAGTGCCTGTTTGGGGTGGGTATGAGGGGTAGGAACTTAGAGGATGGGTCAACAGGTGCAGCAAGCCACTGTGGCACATATATACCTATAACAAACCTGCATGTTCTGCACATGTATCCCTTTTTTTAGAAGAAAATAATTTTTAGTGTAATCAAATATGCATAACATAAAATGTGCCACTATAACAATTTTTAAATGTATAATTCTCTGGCAGTAAGTACATTTACATTGTTATACAATCATCACCATCATCCAGTATTAACATTCATAGTCATATATCAGAAAAACTGTGAGAAAAATTTTGGTAGTAACATGAAGTTGGGCCCAGTGTCATATAATCTTTCTCTCTTAATAAATAACTCAGTATTTATGTCCTATTATGGGCTTATTTAAGAATATTACTTGTCATTGTTATGTTTGTTAAAAGAACATTAGTCCTAGTATCAGAAAAGTTAGCATACAGCCATAACTCTACTATGCATGAGGACATGTTTAAGCTTGGCTATCATAATTACAGGTCAAGAAAAATGAGTAATCCAAATCTGTCTGCTTACTGGCTGATAGGCAATGCAGACTCATTCATGCAGCTGACCTACACTGTCCTCTCTCTCACATTCCAATATACTCTCATTTACTTAGTGTTTACATTTAGACAAAAATGTAAAGCAAGCTGAGCAAACAAGCAAAAATGAAAACAAAACAAAAAATGAGTGTGCCTGTTTTGCTACCATAGTTGTCCACTATGATTTATTTCGTGATACCTAAGTCAAAACATGTGTTAGGCAAAATTAAGTAGCTTATTTACACTAAATCCTATGCTGCAAAATTGTACTGCAGAAAGAATGCTCTAACCTCATTGTATAATATTTGCTTTAAATCAAGCAAACATGTAAATCCTAGGAGTGATCCAACGGACAAGCTAATTTTACTATAAATTGGTTCAACATTAATCAGAAGTATTTATCAAACTCCTCAAATACTATAAAATTAAAATGCAGTTAGGTGTTTTTCTAGTTTAACATGTGAATATTACTTAATATATTACTTCAATAATTTGTCATATCTTTGAACATCTGTGAAAATAATTCAAGATAATATATAAGAGAATGATGGTGTTTTATTTTATAAATATTTTTTCTTTGTTAATCAAGGTTTATTCTTTTGATCAGTAGTAGCATTTGCCACTTTCCCGAAGCTTTCAAAGTAACTTAGAAGTATGATAGACTGGATAAAGAAAATGTGGTACATAACACCTTGAAATACTATGCATCTATAAAAAGTAATGAGATTATGCCCTTTGGAGGGACATGGATGGAGCTGGAAGCCATTATCCTCAGCAAACTAATGCAGGAACACAAAATCAAACACCATATTCTCTTACTTATAAGTGGGAAGGGAACAATGAGAACACATGGTCATAGGACGGGAGCAGCACACACTAGCGTTTGCTGGGTGACAGGGGGAAGGAGACCATCAGAATATAAAACTAATGCATGCTGGGCTTAATATCTAGGTTTTGGGTTGTTAGGTGCAGTAAATCACCATGGCACACATTTACCTAGTTAACAAACCGGCACATCCTGCGCTTAAAATATATAATACACTGTTGAAATATCTATCACTCATTTATATATTTGAATTGAATTGTCTTCTACATTTATCAAAGTTTTGGTATTCATTGTAATAGCTAGTGTTTCATTATAAAGACATACATATTTTCACAACTGTGGGCATATTTACTGAATGTCCTTTTTTTAAATCACAAAGTCATGGGTTCATGTCTAGGTTTAGTAATAAGAATAAGAATAATGGTGTTAGAATTCTGAACATGAAATCTCATAATTACATACTTATGTGAAAATGCTATAAAAAGTATTAAAATATTTCTTTTCTAAAATTATAAATCTATATCCAATAATATGATTTTTAATTTTACAATTAGAAACTGGATGTGTGTTTTATTTGTCTGTATCTAAGAGTTGCCAATTTTATTTATTGAGAAAATAGTAGGTATACACATATATTTTATTATATAAATTAGCTAATTTCTTTCTCACAAATATCTTTGGGGATAAATATTATTACCTTCTCCATTTTACAGATGAGGAAATTTAAACATATAGAGTTTAAATAATTGGGATTAAATCTCAGCATAATAAATGCTGGAGATTAAAATCACATGTTTCTTGATGATGATAAATCCATGAATGTGATGAACTGGCCGACTATATTGTGATAAGAAACATCTGTTGTCATTGAATTGGTAATTTTGTTGAAGATTTAAATAATGTACAAGTATCAGCAAAATAAGATATGTATTATATGGCAGTCAACTCAACTCTTGACCATTGTTAAAACTGTTGACTCCACTAGCTGGAGAAGAAGCCAGGGAATACTGGAAACTTAGCCCGTCCTTGACTATCAGGTATGAATTAAGCAGACAGAAAGAAGTAATCAAACCATTTTCAATAGAAGGAACATTTCCAAAACTATGCATAAAAAAATCTGAATGAACGTCCATTAGAAGACTCTGAAGATACAGACCTGAGAGCATTTATACACTGAGAACTAGATGGCAAAGAAAGCTCCCCATGAAATACTATGATTTTGCAAGTCAATTGCTTCCATTTTACAAATGCTGATAGGATTGAGTTATATGTCAGCCAGCAAAGTGCTAAGAATGAATTATATTTCGGATTTAGGGTTAATACATTCTCTGAGGAGGGCAATTGATGAAAGAGTGCATCATGAGCAGTATTTCCGAAGTAATATCAGATCAAAGGAAGGTTTATGCTACACTTTTCATGCAGCTCCATTACATCATATACCAGATGACTTACAAAAGTATGCTTTTTTTTTAAGTTATCTGATCCAATATCCTGGATGACTCCAATCATGAGGTATTGCCTGAGTTCTGAGCATTCACATATGATATAACAGTATCCCAGATGTCACCCCTGACTCGGAATAAAATTCCTTAATATTTAACGGATATTAGTAATAGAACGTTTTGTGAACCCAAATAGCACTGCTGGACCAATAAATGAATAAGTTATGTATGTATAGCATTCTTAGTTACTCTCTTCCCTGGTCAAGTGATATGGATTAAATGAACATAGCTGCAGGTGTTTGGACTCAGTGTCATTAACCCTTCCACTAATAAGCTTTCCCGTGGAGAAATAAATGGAAATGCAATTAATGATAAAATAAGAGTAAAAGTTTTTGGTTGTGTAGTTTCTCTGTAATTCTTCACCAGAAAGAACTCAAGCATTCCTGCTGGTGATTGCTCTGTAATTTTTTCTTTTATAGAAATATAAAGAGATTGTATTTTTAAAGAATCCTGCCTTTATATAGATGGAGTTTAAAAGTACTGTAGTATGGATTAGAATGAATACAATTCGGGAAACTGGTAGTGATGTCCTTGTTTTACATGGGAGAGTTAAATATAATATTAGACTATCATATCCTAAATTTATGAGAAATCAGCTGATTCTCACAAAGAAAAAGCTGAAATTAGTGACTTGTCCCAAGGCATAGTCCCTGTGCCTCATATTTATAGGAAGATTCACAATATGGAAGCAAATATTATTTTCTTGTTTCTGTGACATCACCCACTCCTCACTCATTTCCTTAGATGTGACTTATTCTGCTTCTGTATTCTCTACAAGTTCATTCTCTTCCAATTGGCCATTCGATGTGGATTTTCTGTTGTCTCGATGTAAGACTCTCATTTTACTGTATGTTCTCTGTCTATGCAATTTCATCCATAAAGTTATCATCATGTATATACCAATAATTTACAAATTGATAGAGTTCTGGCTCATGCAAGCAAATTTGTCTCCTTGATGTTGTTATCGAATGTTTTAACAAGAAATCAATTACAAAATATTAAGACACGAATCTTACGAGCTTTCTCTAAAAATATCCTTTTGTGATGATCTTTATTTGAAAAACGGCTTCAATGTTCTTTCTGTTCTAAAGAGCAGTGAATTGGTATCATCACTGACTCTTCCATATTCAGTAAAACACCAGGTCCTATTGTCTTTGCTTTCTTTCCAAGGACAGGTATCCCTAAGTGAAGAAACTGGATGCAAGTTTGTTTTATTTGGGAAGATAATGGAAGAAGTGATGATGATGGGAGGCAGGAAGTAATCCAGAGAAGGGAGAAAAGCCAAAACTAGATGTATTATCAGGGAGGTTACTGCTGCAAGCAATTAGCACTGAATTCCTCTGAGGAACTTCTGAAACACTACATAATACATATTCTCAAATTATTACTCCTCAGTGAAGGAGGAAGAATCTGGGTATTTATATCCACCAGCCTCCTTCATCTGTCATTGGGTGAGGATTGCTCCTGGGACATTAACTTTAGCTCTTCTCACCTACTCTGCAAAGAGGCAGGGCATACTCCAACAGTGAGAGAACATTCTGAAGCATAGGTATACAGGGTGCCCTCAGCATGTTTGAAACTTAGTACAGGGCTCCTGCAGGTAGGATGAACAGATTCAAACAGGGCACTGAAAGCGTCTGCTACATAGATCAGTTTCATGGGGAACTTCTCTCTGTTTCTACATCTCCTCTCTCATCTAAGTTCTTATTTCCTCTTACTTGAACACTCAACTTATTTACCTGTATTCCCACAGCAACCAGGGGGCCTTTCTCAAAACACATCTGTGATTATATAATTCCCCACTGTTGTAAAATCCTTTGGTAGATTTACCTTGTTCCTAGCGTTCCTAGAACAAAGAGCAAAAATTAAACTGTTCACATGTAACAATGTAACAGAAGGCTCTGCCCATTCTGGTTTCTGCAATTCCAATCTCTCTCTCTCTCTCTCTCTCTCTCTCTCTCTCTCTCTCTCTCTCTCTCTCTCTCTCTCCCCCCCCACTCTCCTCCCCTCTGTCTTTACACTATTTCCCATGATTTTTATGTTCTAGTCATATCAGCCTTTATTTTTTTAAAAATGCTGCTCCAACTACAATATACACCATCTCATTCCAGGCTCTTGGTTATAACATAGACTATTTTCTTTTTGTACCACTGCCAATTTCCTTTCACAATGCATACTCTGTTTATAAATGAACTTGGCTAACTTATATGTCTCTCTGATCTTTAGTGTACATTTGACAATTGGGAATTATAATTCTGCAAATATCATAGGTTTGCTGTGAGAATTGAATAGTTTTTTTTAATATAACTTACTTAGCACAGTGGCTGGCGTATAGACAGATGTCAATAAAGGTTAGCTATTTTAATATCATCTTCCTCCTCTTCATCATGTCAGTATCCTGCACATCTGTCTCCTCCTAACCAAACTAAATAGTTTCTCACTCCTTTTTTCCTCTAATATTTTCAGCTACTGAGTGAAAAGTAAATAAAATCCCTTCTTACACAGCAAAAATTCAAAACAGAATAAAACTAATCATGTGTATGGAAGTAAATTTCCAAAATTGTTTGATTCTTTAAAAACTGCAAAATGGAAATCTCTGGTGATCACATACTGGCATGGTATCACCTAGTGTAAAAGCATTAGCTGCAAATGAAACAAAAGATAAACAGTAGATTTAATTGCACTCTGTTAAGTAGCACATTAGAACCCAGAAATATCTCAACAGTTCAAACAAAAATACTATAAAACAGTATGAATCTAATTAAGACTTGAAAACAAACTGAAAATTGACACTGTGTCAAAAAGCATCTTGTACTGAATTCAGCTTAAAGTTATTTATCCAATTAAATAAATAATCACTAGTGCATTGCAAAGAACAATATCTAAGACTTCGGTTTTTTGTTTCATTTTCTTTTTCTTTTTACAAAATATGTGAACCCATCATTAATTCATTTTTATTATTAATTATTTTTTTTGCTTACATATGTCAAGCCTCTGTTAAGCTCAAATAAGCCTAAATTCAGTGAGGATTACAGAGAAACTGCTTTTTATCCCGTTTTAAAATGTCAAACGCATTTTCTCCAGTAGCATTTTATTAGCATAAATGTCTCCGCTTCTTTAGTTTTCCCTGATGTTTAGTTGTGTTTCAGTCTTTAATATAGAGTTCACAAGTTATAACAATTGGAAGAAAATAACATTCATGCCTATTACTTAGGAAGAAACAGCCTGAACAGATCTCTTAATTATGTTCTGTTTTTCCTGTTAATTTATATTGCAACATGAAAAGTATATTCTCCCCAATGACTGTTAAGAATTACTTCGTATTTTAAGTATTTTTTCCTTTTTTGTTGGTTTATATCAACTTTTAGTAAGACGTTGTTCATTGAATACACATATTTACGAACATTTATTACTTTTGAAAGAAAATTGATTCATATGGTATTAAATTCAAGACAAAATGTTAGAATATTTTTTGCCATTTAAAAGTCTTTTTCTAAATTTTTGTGAACTTACACTGCTCTGAAATACTTTCTTCAAGTTGTTCAATTATAATTATAAAATACAAATAAAGATTATTAAAATATGATGATTCAATGAGATGTGCTAGGCTTATAATGATTAGAGTTATGCAAAAAATACTACTGCTTTTACTTTAAAGAAAACAAAAATAGATGAATCTGTTAAATTTTGTTACCTTGAACAACTTGGAAAATAATAAATATAATAATAATTGATATGCTAAGCATAAGGTATCATTTTTTAAAACATGATATTTATGGTTTTGAATTAAACCTCAGTGCTAGAAGCTGTACTTCTAGAAGCTTCTGTTTTAAAATTTTGTACTTTTTCAGATTAGCTATGAATTCCCTATAGAGAAGAGTATGATTTTTTATTTCAATGACCTGCATAATCTACTTTTAGGCTATCAAATCAAAACTCATATGTAATTATGCATTTAGAATATTGCGCCAACTTGTGGAATTGTCTCTCATTACATTTTCAAACAATAATTTTTCTGATGTATTTAATTCCCACATGGCACTACAATTTTAACCATGCATTTAATTCATACATAACTGCCATCAATATTTATATGGTTGAACTTTTATCCTATTATATGTTGTATAATTGCTACCATTAGTTCATTTCCCAAAGGTTTACTTTTCAGACTCGTATAGTGTTTCAATGTCATATTATTTTGCAAAGCTCACTTTTTATGATGTGATATTTAATTCTAAGGTTTAACCCAGGCTAGTGATTAATAACAACCCGTTAACATGATTTATTTAAAAATCACCTTTGCATTTTTTAAGATACTTAATTATATTGTTCCAATATTCTATTTCATTAATTCTTGCTTATGAGTGGTAATAGTTATTTTGCCTTGACAGTAAGACATTATGTTACTACCTTTATATCTTTGTACTTCTCATCTTAAATGTAATCATGGGTACAAATTCTAAATAACTTTTCATAAAGTCAAATATTTTTAAATATAAATGATTTCATTACAACCAAATCTTTTGCTTTCTAGAATTGATGGATAATTATATTAAACAAAAAAATCTATAATTTTATATCAAATGTTAGTTTTCCACCTATTTTTTACAGTAAATTACTCAAATATGATCTTAATGTTATGCAACCTGATGAAAAGCATTTATAATTATATTTGCTGCTAGTGTAGCACTATTCTATAAGAATTCAAATCCCTTTTCTCATTAAAGTGTGAGTTTATGGATCCAATAATGACAGATTCTAATTCCCTTTCCAAATATCTTATAATGTGTATTGCATGTTTTTACTAGGACATATTACTCTTTTGCATTAGTATAAATGCTTTGGGAGATAGATTTTTTTGACAAAGTGCAATATTGAATACATAAATAGTTAATAGTACACAATGTGCTATACCAATTGATTGAGCCAGAAGAAATGAATATACATGAAAAGAAATATGATTCATCCATTATCTTTCAAAGTAACACAAAACTAAAATGTATTTATGCTATGACAGTATTCTGAATATCTGAATCATAAAGGAAAACATAAGTACATTAAAAATTTTTTAAAATGTAATTATTGAATGCCAACAAAAAATAGTACAGTGCGTAAATGAAGTATAACCCCTCTTCAAAAGCTTTAAATCCATAAAGATGTACTAATGGTTTATTTTTAAAGTTTACATTTTTAATGCAGTAGTGAAAATTATACTGTTCATAATTTTCTACAAACATTACTCAAATATGTCAGATGATTTGGAATTTAAAAGTCTACTTGATGGCTGGGGGCAGTGGCTCACACCTATAATCCCAGCACTTTGGGAGGCCAAATTGGGCAGATCACCTGAGGTTGGGAGTTCAAAACCAGCCTGATCAACATGGAGAAACTCTGTCTCTACTAAAAATACAAAAAAAGTTAGCCAGTGTGGTGGCTCATGCCTGTAATCCCAGCTACTTGGAGGCTGAGGCAGGAGAATAGCTGGAACATGGGAGGCAGAGGTTGCAGTGAGCCGAGATCATGTCATTGCACTTCAGCCTGGGCAACAAGAATGAAACTCCGTCTCAAAAACAAAAACAGAAACAAAAACAAAAAAAAATCTACTTGATAATTATATTCTCTTGATTATTCAAGTTTCATTGGAAAACTACTCTTTGTAATGGCATGTTTTATTTCTTGATTAAATCTATGTGTTTACACATACATACAAGATACTTATATGTGTGATATATATATACACACACACACAATTATTATTATTATTTTGTGAAAACAGCCAATACTTCTCTAATGAAACTGGTTCTGCCTGGTGAATTTTTTTTTTTTTTTTTTTTTTAGTGCTCTGTGAAGTCTGTATATTAGCTCTGAGTTAAATAAATGGGCAGTGAAAGGGGATTCTTAATAATTACTTACAGTTTTGAAATGTTGGGCATTTCTGATTTCTATTTGACCCTGTCTTAAAGCTAAAGACCTAGAATAAGTTAGTTGAAAAACAAATCTGTCTGTATTACCAAGTCAGTCTATTATTATTTTAATATGCTTTTGGACAATTTTATTTTAGAGTGTGTGGCAGGTAGATTTCTGATATAATTCATCCCCTTGCATAATCCCCTGTCAAGTGTAAGCAGGACCTGTGACTATGACAGGATATCAGTCCTATGATTAGATTACATTACATGGCAAAAAGTGTTTCACAGATGTAATTGATGTCACTAGTCAGTTGGCTTTGCATTATTAATCGAAAGAGAGATTATCCTGAGAAGAACTGACCTAATCTGGTGGTGAGTCTTTAAAAGAGACTCAAGGCAGCAGACAAATTCAAAGTAAAAGAGGTATTCCTCCAACAAACAAATATGTTGTGACCTGCCTTTGGAGGAGGCCAGGTGGCAAGAAACTAAGGGTGCCCTCTAGGGGCCAAGAGAAGTCCCTGGCCAACAGCCAGCAAGAAAATGATACTTCTTTCCTATAAGGCATAAAACAGAATTCTGATAACCATTGAGTTTGGGAGAGGACTCTGAACCTCAGATAAGATGAAAGCTGTCGCTGACACTTTGATATCAGCCTAGTGAGAACCTGAGCAGGGGGCTTAGTTAACATGTACCCAGATTCCAGATCCACAGAGTTTGCCAGATAATACATTTATGTTGTTTAAATTTGTAGTCATTTGTTATATAGCAACAGAAATTTAATACAGGGTAAGAAAAGGAATATAGGGATTTAGAGAATATTAGGAAGACTGGTAAAACAAAAAAATGCAAGAAAAAAGCCAGAAAAAATTTGAAGCATAAGGTGTCTGTATTCGTTTTTTTACCATTTGTGCTTATGTTTCCAAGCCATAAGTCCTACATTTAGTCATTGTCCACTAACTACATGTAATAGGAAGTTTTTAAATGAAAGATTAATTTTGTATATTTATATTGGTATCATGTCTATGTTATACCCGAGCAAGTTGGAAGGAAAGTGACACACTCCGAGTTCCAATTGAGAGTCCTTTATTGCTGGTGACCAAGAGTCAGCTCATGCTCAAAAACCTCTCGGCCCCAAAGAAGGAGCTTGATTCCTTTTCATACCTTGCTTAGAGAAGTGGGGATGGCAAAGCAGAATTTTACAGAAGCAGAACAAGCAAGTTAGTAGGAGGTAGCTGGTAACCAGGAAGCAGGAGGTTCCCAGGATTGTTGGTTACCAAGGGGGTAGCAGGGGGAACTTTCCATACAATCAATCACCAAGGGGTGTAGGATATTCACGATAGCAGGTAGACTCACCAAGCAGTATGTAGTTACAATGATTACAATGTGACCCAGCTGTGCACCCGAAGGAGAAATGGCAGGAGGGAGAGGCTAAGATGGCTTATATCTAAGATGGAGTCTGTTAGGCTATCACATCTATTTAGGCTATAAAATTATTTTATATGCACTAACACATCTTTGTTGTTTTCCATTTATATTTTTACATATATGCCTAATACAGAAAGAATGGGCTAAATTTGGAGTATTATCCATGATTTAAATGAATTTTAATATTTTATTATATGGCCATAAGTGCAATTATATAATAATATGTATATCTTGGTCAAAATATGACAGGTAAAAATTTGAATCATCTATCAGCCTCAAGTTCTTAAAACTTATAAGTACTATTGAAATATATCTGTCATAATAGAAACCGTGAATATATAAACTGTTTAAGATTTCATGGTACTCCCAGTGGTGAGTTCATTGACAGATGAGTTAGGCACTTATATTTTCATCATTCAAATATTAAGGGAATGCTAACTTTATAAAAACAGGAAATAACCTGTAAAGGTCAGCTTTACTTGTCAACTTGTTATTGTGTAGTCCTCTGTTTTTCAATCAAACACTAAGGTAAGCATAGCTGTGAAGGTATTTTGTAGATGTTATTAAAGTTTGTATTTAGTTGACTTTTAGTAAAGGAGCCTATCCTCACTGAGCTGAGTGGTCTGATTCAGTTATAAAGCTTTACATATAAGAGGAAAACTCACTGGCTGTATACACACAAATAGAATAACATGGATTATGAAAAAAAAAAAAAAAAGAGGAAAACTGCAAATGCAGACTGTAGCTTCAGCTTCTGCCTGAGAGTTCCAGGCTGCTCTTTCGGATGGCCTGCTCTATACATTTCGAATTTGCTTAGCCATGCCTCACAATTTTGTATGTCACATCCTTATGATAAATCATATCACTGACTCTGTTTTTCTGGTAGAACTCTGATACATACCTCTTTTCTTTACAAATTTATAGCAATAGCAAAGGAAACTTTCATGGATATAAATCATTAGGTAAATACCTTTTTAGGTTGTAAACATCATCAAAGACATGACATATTTAAAAATCCAACCAAACAAAAAATACTAGCAGACAAACGCATCTACTAGAGAGCAATGGGAATTTAGCAGCCCCAGCATTTTACTCTGGATTTTCTGAAGAAATAAATTAAGATGATATTCACGTATTTTCATAACAAGCTTTTAACATAAGTAGTACTCTAGGTGTATAGAATTATTCCTGAATTTATTTTCAGTTTGGATTATGGATATATATGATTCATATGTAAGACGTTACACAAAAAAGTTTTAAATCTTAAGAGGAATATGGGGGGCCTCTGAGATAGCATGTACTTTCTTATGAGGGCAAGTTTTAAATGGCATTGAGGTCGTTATCACTAGGGATTCAATCATTTCCAACAACCCCTTCAATAGGGAGGATTATGGGCTGACATCTCATTATTGAAGTAGTGAAACATGAATAATTTGTCCTACACTGATAGTCAGGAGATACTGAAACCCATATAGTTATGAGGTCATAGCTGTAAAGACTAAACTCTAAAAATATTACAAAAGAATAATAATGGAAAAGAAATATTAATGAAAACTATGATTGTATGTACATCCCATTAAATTTACATATTTTCATCGTCTTTTGTTAAATACATGTAGATCAGATGTTATGAGAGAAAAAAGCGAAAGATTTATGAGTTAATAGAGTAATCATTCTTGGGACTGAAAATATCTACATTCTTCTTTCTTTGGCTTTTCTTATATAATATAATATGAAATAATAAAAATGCAGCGTAATTGCATGTTCAACGAATGGAGCAAATTTGAACAGAGTATCAGAAGTGTGGCAAGATGAGAATATTCTACTTATTTTATAAATAATATTTACAAAAGAAATCTGGCTTTCCAAACATATATGAAACTATCCATATTTAAAACAAAAACAATATAAAATTAGCTTAATAATGATTTTAGAGCAGTTGTTACAAAGGGCCAATGTTACAATCTTATAACAAGTTTACTAGTAGACTCTGTAAATATCTCTGTCCACATTCTTAAAGAGAACAGTAAAGAGATGAAATAAAATTAGTGTGTGTAAGCAACTGAAGGTATTCAGTGTTGCAGTGAAAATTAGCCTGTAGCAGAGAGCTGATTTTGCTATTTCACCCAAACTATATCACTGCCATCAATACTGATAATCTCATTTGTCAAAGAATTAAGGATAAATACTCTCTAATTTCATTAAATAAACTGAGTTTTTGAAAATATGTTTTATTATTAAAAGAAAGCATTAGAAAATTACCAGCTAATCCTTTAATCTGTCTTTTAAGAAAAATAAAATAGAATAATAAAGACTAACATGAAACACAGAGACACTCACGGGTTATATAAAACCTCCAGGCCCATTTGTCTAGCTTTCTAAAATCTCTTATTGAGAGTGAAGGGCAAAAAAAAAAAAATGTATTTAGTTGGTTTCCTCATAGATAGATATTGACTTTGAATAAAAATAGAACTTAAGAAAAAATAGATCTTAAAAAGGGCTACATGTTTTTTACTATACTTGTTTTTACTGCTAAGATACAAGTATAGAAATATCAAGTTTCTCTTAAAGCTTTTGTAAGCACTTTATATAATATTTTATAATATTCTCTTAAAATTAAAATGATAACAGCAAATGAGTAACATAGGAATAGAGATGATAGAACTAAAATTGAGAATTTTTGGCATAGAGCTTTTGAGAAATTTACATGCTATATGTAAATACATATAAATATATGTATTTATATGCTGTAAATGCAAATATTTATATGCCATAACTATACATATGCATTTGTACATACATATAATCAAGAACATAATGTAAAAAAATGCTGATGAATTACCCTAGTTTTCATTTCCTCCAATTATTTTTAGTTTTTTACTTTCTCTATATGTCCTTTCTTACAATGTTTTATTTTGAAAACTTATCTGAATATAAATAATTTCTCAAAAAAATCACAATAAAGTCATATGGTCATTGAGTTCATGGTTTTAAAATGAATTTATTTTTTTAGAAACCAAAGTTGTCGTCCTCCATGGTCATTGGTGAACCTTCCATTCTCCATCAGCCTTGGTGTAAGCACGAGAAAGAACAAAACTATTGCTTTTAGGACCTGGAGTCATTGTTTAAGGGCAAGGTCGTGTTTAAAGATGCATCAGAAGAAAGGAAGAAAAGAAAGGAAAGGAAGAAAAGGAAAGAAGGAGGAAAGAAAAGAAAAGAAAGGAAGGAAGAGAAAAAAGGAAGGATGAAAGAAGGAAAGAAAAGATACCAAAAGAAAGTTGCTTCTCTCATGCCTGAAAATACAAATGATTCATTAATTTACTTGCTCTTATTTCTTCTCACTTGATATTAAATCACAAATAAAAGCATAGTCATGTTCTTATAGACGTATGTAAGGACATAATGTTTTAAATACTGACTGGAATGAATATATATTTTGACAAGGAATGTTAGTATCATTTTGATTTTCAATAATTCAGATGTTAGGCTTTTAGAACTTTCATGCACATTTCTTGGATAAATTCAAAATTAATAAGGTCATATGATTGCCATAAGAAAATTGTAGCTAAAGTGATATGAAATGTAAGAGCCATAATTGATTTAATTCCATGCTAAGAAATGAAGAACAAAAATGATATTCTCAATGTCTTGAACAAAAGTATAAATGCTTCTAACGGTAAAAGAAAACTGTTTTTACAAAAAGTTAAACCATCGTCAGGTTAAACAAGCACATAACCTATCTTGGTTCAGACCTTCGGAGAATGGACTGATGTGAATTGATCAGGCAGAGACATTCTATACACACAGACAACTGGCTTCTCGTCCTGCTAACTTCTCCAGGGCACAGTCAAAGCTAGTGACCTTACAGAGTAGGGTGACTAAGAGTGTGACAAAGGGTGACTCTGTCTGTATTTTCTCTGTGGTTTCTCATTGTGATGGGGTCATTTTAAAGCTGACACCAATCTTTAACTCATATGTAATTCTATATTTTAAAAAAACAGCCCTGGTTATAGCACACTTAATAGTGATAATTCCACGGTACATTAATTATTATCTAGCATCTCTAAAATAAGTCACTGTAAGGGACTCTAGCTTTTTACTTATGACATGAAACTAATCAGAGAAGAAAAGGTTATCATGGTGGTTCTGAGGCCCTCCAAGTCCAGAAAGACAGAAGTCCTGAAGAGTTTAAGGATTTAACAAATTTGTCGCTCAACATCTTTAGAGGTAGAAAGGTTGTGCCGGTATCTAAGGGCAGAGAGAGACTGAAATAAATGAAAGAAGTGAGCCATAAAAGTAAGCTTTTTCCTCCTAGGGTACTTCTCCAACTTGCAATTTTCTTAGCGCCATACCCTAGAGTAATTTTGAGACTGATGGTCCGAAACCACATTTTGAGAGACGTTCCTTTAAGAGCTCATTTTATTGTCTTTCAATTCAGCTTCCTCAAGGTATGTTGGTCATGTATTTAAATTTGTGCTTAAGAATATATTCAGTTTTAGATTCATAGCTCTCTCAACTGATTTTAAGATTTGATTTTTCCTTTTTATCTAGAAAGGTTTTTTAATTTCACTATAGTATCGCTTACTATAAGACATCATTATTATAAGACATCACTTACTGTGGATGTTTTTCAGTACTCAATTGCAGTATAATGGACATGCAATAAATGGAACGTGGAAACCTATGCCTACTCCTCTGAAGCTACTAAACACAATATCACAATTAAATAGAAAAATCACCATCCAAAGATTCCCTGGCCACTTTTTAGTCCCTGCCACCTGCCCCACATGTACCCAGACAGTAACTGATCTTGTGAATGTTAGTTTTTATTTTTTAGAACTTCTTATCGGCCGGGCACGGTGGCTCATGCCTATTATCCCAGCGCTACAGGAGGCTGAGGCAGATGGATCACGAGATCAGGAGTTCGAGACCAGCCTGACCAACATGGTGAAACCCTGTCTCTACTAAAAATACAAAAAGTAGCTGGGCATGGTGGTGTGCACCTGTAATCCCAACTACTTGGGAGGCTGAGGCAGGAGAATCACTTCAACCTGGGAGACAGAGGTTGCAGTGAGCTGAGATCAAGCCACTAAACTCCAGCTTAAGCAGCAGAGGGAGAGTATGTCTCAAAAAAAAAAAGAACTTCATATTAATAAAATCACACAAAATATACTCTTTTCATCTTACTTCTTTGGGTCAGTTCATTCCTTTATATTGCTGAGCATTACCAATTATCCCTTCACTTATTGATGGGCATTTGAATTGTTGCCAGTTTTGGATATTATGAATAAAATTTCAGTGAATATGTGTGTACTGGTCTTTGGACAGACATGATTTGATATCTATTAGTCAAACATCTCAGGGAGAGTAAAATGGATCATTTGGCAGATGTATGTTTAACTTTCAAAAAAAGCCCTGCCCAATGGTTTTACATTTCTAGCAGGAATGCATGAGAGTTTCAACTCCTCTACAACCTCACCAACACGTGGTATTGCCAGTTTTTTAATTTTGCACATTCTAATAGGTGAATAGTAGTAGCTCATTATTGTTTGCTTTGTATTCATCAAATGAATAATGATATTGAGCATCTTTTTATTGTTTAATTAACATCTGTATGTACTCTTTGGTGAAGTTTCTCTTTAAATTGCTTTGTGGAAAAAGCTAATAGTTATTTTTGTTTTTGAAATAGACTCCATGGTTCATTCCTTTTAACTTTTTAATTTTTCTCATTTTATTCTGCAGTGATATGAACACATCTCCTGGATATGAAGCAGGAACCTCATATTAGAGAATTAAATCTGATCCCATGGAAAGCAAGTCAGGAATTAAATAGAAACTAGGTTTTTTGTTTTTGTTTTTTCCAGATGGAGTTTCACTCTTGTCACCCAGGCTGGAGTGCAATGGTGTGTTCTTGGCTCACTGCAACCTCCACCTCTCAGGTTCAAGTGTTCCTCCTGCCTCAGCCTCTCAAGTGGCTGGGATTACAGGTGCCCACCACCCTGCCAGGCTATTTTTTTTTTTTTTTGTATTTTTAGTAGAGAGGAGGTTTCACCATTTTGGCCGGGCTGGTCTCAAACCCCTGACCTCAGGTGATCCACCCACCTTGGCCTCCCAAAGTGCTGGGATTACAGGCTTGAGCCACCACACCTGGCCAGACACTAGGTCTTTAATGGCATTATTGAGTTATCTAACCTCCCTGTGTAACCAACTGATGGATGTCACCCTCTAGGAAGGGAAAAATACTTATAAACCACTATTATAGATTATATTATGTAGATGAATGGGTGAGAAAGAAAAGCCAAATGAAAAATATTCTTTATATGGCTATGCTTTAATTATATAGGGGAGGTGGTCTTGTTCTCTAGAGTTCAGTGGCCCAGTTAGCTTACTGCAGCCTCAAACTAGGCTCAAGACATCCTTCTGCTTCCGCCTCCTTAGTAGCTGGGACTACAGGAGCATGCTACTATGACTAACTCATTTTTTAATTTTTTGTAGAGATAGAGTCTCACTCTCTGTTTCCCAGGCTGGTCTGGAACTCCTGGGCTCAGGTGATCCTCTTGCCTTGGCCTCTCAAAATGCTGAGATTACAGGCATGAGCCACTGTGCCTGCCATGTGCTATAATTACTGTTTGATTTTAATGAAACATCTCATTATTTCTTTTTGTTACTGAGCTATTTTCATTAATTTCCTGGAGTAGGAAGATCCTCAGCTGAAAAAAATTGTTCAGCTCTAGATAATTATTGCTTTTCTGAGATCTACCTGCAAATGACAAGGATGGTCCTTTAATAGTTGTATCTGTACCACATGTCATTGAGTGCCCAATTATAATTGATTGATATAAGGTATAAACTTCCCCCAAAGTTAGAAAATCTGTACTTAGGCTTCATGGTCTTTCTAACATTTCAATGACCCCCAAACTCTGTTTTATTGTTCAATGTCCCAAAGTCTTGAGATAGAATACAACTAGTTCTCTATGAAGATTGACATAATGATCTAAATTGAAGTCTAGATGGGAAAAAAAGAGGAGAAAGTTAAGTCACAGTTTTCAAAACCTTTGCTACTCAGTGTGTGGACTGTGACTTGCAGGGAGTAAATAATATCTGGGAGCTCATTGGAAAGATGGATTCCCAGGTTCCAGAAAGACCCACAGATGTAGAAGATGATATTTAACCATAATTCACTGTGAATTATATAAACATTTAAATAAAATTAATTAAATAAAATCCACATTGAAAAGCAGTACTCTAAAGCACTTTAGTCAGTCCTTGATTTCAGTTTATATCTGAATTTTAGACCTATACCTGCCATTGCATTCCATGAACCAACTCAATAATTTTTCTATATTAGACATTCCTTACAAAATTAATAAATATCTTATACATGCCTCCCCACTCTGACTTTTTTTTTCTTATTAGCTACTATGGATTATTATAACTTACAAATGAAGGGCCCTTAATAATTCAGCTGCTCAACAAAATTTCCTTTAACATTGTAGCACAAATCTTGAAGTCTGGAAGCAACTACTGTACATATCAGTGATAATGACAGATTGGGGTTGACTTACAATAATCTGCAGGTTCATTTTATTATTTTGATCCATACCTGGGAATTTCATGTTAATGAAGATTATCTCAAAATAGCTGAATTTCATTTTCCTCAAGAATTCAGGTAAAATTAATGTAAATTTATTCTTGAAATGGCATTTAGAAGACCAGGTAGCCATAATTACATACCATCTTATCCTGATAATCAGTAGGTATAAGGTTAGTGCTATAAGACAAAAGTAACTACTAAATATTGAAATAAAAGAGTAACTGGCAATACATGACTCTGGTAACTACTTGAATAGGATTATAGACATCTGTGCACTCAAAGAAAATGAAATATTTTTAAGTGAATTAAATTACCTTTTAATAATTCAAGTAGGAAAAATCTAACATGCAAGGCATTCTGACATTCAAAGTCTATAGAAATGTGTGATAATATTTTTGCACAGCAAGTTCTTAAGGCTCTTTATGTGATATTAGCAAAAAGGCAGATACAGTATTCCAGGTACTTTATGAATGAAAAAAAATAAAATTAACCAAATTATATAATACCATACAATAAATCTAAAATTTTATGACAATATTTTAATATAATTTGCACAATTTTAGTTATTAATTTAATCATTTTAAGAGAGGTAACAAAGAGACATTGACCACATCCATTCCATTAAGATTGTGATTTTTAGTCTAAAGCAAGGCTTATACTTTATTCTGCAAAAACATCAGAAGGTTGAAGAAAAATCTATTTGTATTCTATTGTTGTTCTTCTAAAATGTAAGGATACTAGCAAGATTAGAAGAGAAAGAAGTAGCCAATTTATAAACCATCCATGTTTTTTATATGTGTGTGTGTACATATGTATGTGAGTATGTATCAGTCAAGAATAACATACGACCACTTGATTGATGTCTAGAAATATTTCTAAGTTATATTCTATAAATTATTAATTTTTAATGTTTGAACAATGAGTTAGTGTTCATTAATAGGATTGTAGAAAGAATGACAGTAAAGTGCTGCTTCTTTAAACTCAACTTGTGAAATAAGAAAAAAAATCAATATAATAGAACAGTCTATGATATACGACCCTGAACATGTCTGATCTTGTCTGATCTCAGAAGCTAAGTAGGATTGGGCTTGGTTAGCACTTGTATGAGAGAGTACCTAAAAATAGCACTTGAAGTCTTGAAGCAGTTACTGTAAATATCAGTGAATGAAAGAATGAAAAGAAAAGCCACTGACTTAGGGGAAATATTTGCAAAGACATCTGACAAATAACTGTTATGCAAACTATACAAAAGAACTCTTAAAACTCAACATTAAAAAAAATGCAGTCAATAGCATAGAAAAAAGCTGCTCAACATCACCAATCATTAGAGAAATGCAAATCAAAACCACAATGAGCTATTATTTCATACCAGTCAGAGTGGCTTTTATTAAAATGTCAAAAAATAACAGGTGCTGGTGAATTGCAGAGTAAAGGGAACATTATTATGCATTGCTGGTGGAATCGTAAATTAGTTCAACCATTGTGAAAACCAGCATGGAAATTTCTGAAAGAACTTAAAACACAAGTACCATTCAACCTAGCAGTCCCATAACCAAAGGAATGTAAATTGTTCTACCGTAAAGACACATTCATGTGTATTTTCATGGCAGCACCAGTCACAATAGCAAAGACATGGAATTAACCTAAATGCTCATCCACAGTAGACTGAATAAAAAAATGTGGTACATTTCCAACACATAGGTACTACATTGCCATGAAAAAGAATGAGATCATTTCCTTTGCAGTAACATGGATGGAGCTGGAGGCCATTATCTTAAGTGAACTAACACAGTAAAAGAAAAGCATGTACCACATGTTCTCACTTACATGTTGGAGCTAAACATTGAGTACACATAGACACAAAGAAGGGAACAGCAGACACCCAAACAGGGGGACCCACTTGAAGATGGAAGGCAGGAAGAGGGAGAGGATTGCAAAACCACCTGTTGGATACTGTTTATTACCTGGGTGATGAAATAATCTGTATGCCAAACCTGCATGACATACAATTTACCTATATAACAAACCTGCACATATACCCCTAAACCTAAGATAGAAGTAAGAAAAAAACTCTCAATTATTTTTTTTTTTGAGACAGAGTCTCATTCTGTCAACCAGGCCGGGAGTGCGGTGGCGCAAAATTGGCTCACTGCAACCTCTACCTCCCAGGTTCAAGCAATTCTCCCACCTCTGCCTCCAAAGTAGCTGAGATTACAGGTGCACGCCACCACGTCCAGGCTAATTTTTGTGTTTTTAGTAGAGGTTTCACCGTGTTGGCCAGGCGGGCCTGGAACTCCAGGTGATCCGCCCTCCTCTGCCTCCCAAAATGCTGGGATCACAGGCATGATCCACTGTGCCTGGCCCCAAAACCCTGAGTTTTTAAAAGTTCCATCTCTTAATAGTAACTTCATCAAAAAATAGATAGAAATGGCAAATAAACATGTAAAAGGATGCTTTGTATCACATGTCATCAGAAAAATGCAAGTTAGCACAATGAGTGGCCAGGTAGGATTGTTCACATCTGTAATCCAAACACGTTCAGAGGCCGAGGAGGGAGGATTGCTCCAGTCCAAGCAGGAGTTTGAAATTATCCTGGGTAACATAGGGAAACTCTGTTTCTACCAAAAAAAAAAAAAAAAACAGAAGAAGAAGAAGAAAAAGAAAAATACCTAACACTTTCAGAGGCCGAAAGAGGTTTGCTCCAGTCCAGGCAGGAGATACTATTAAATAACTATTAGAATGTTCAAAATCCAGGACACTGATGACATCAAATGTGGGTAAGGATGTAGAGCAACAGGAACTTTTATTTATTGCTCGTGGGAATGCCAAATGCTGCAGTTGTGTTGGAAGACAGTTTGATGGTTTCTTACAAAACGAAACACATTCTTACCATGCAATCCATCAACCATAGCTTCTTGTTATTTTAATGCCAAAAAAGTTGAAAAGTTATGCCCCTACAAAAACCTGCATAAGGATATTTATAGCAGATTTATTCTAACTGCCAAAATTTGCAGGCAACCAAAATATGTTTCAGTAGATAAATAGATAAATAAATCATGGTACAGCCAAACCATAAAATATTATTCCACAATAAAAAAAGAGCTATCCAACCATGAAAAGGCATAAATGCACTTTATTATGTGAAGGAAGTCAATATAAAAGGGCTATATACTAGGATTATGATTATTTTGGAAAAGACAAAACTATAGAGACAATTAAAAAAATAGGGGGATGGGAAGGATGGATAGGCAGAGCATAGAGGATTTGGCGGGTGGTAAATGTACTTAGATGATACTATAGTGGTAGACATGTGTGATTATACATTTGTTCAAACCCATAGAATGTACAACACCAAGGATGAATCCTATGGTTAACCATGGACTTTGGGTGATCATGTGTCAATGTAGGTTCGTCAATTGTAACAAGTTGGGGATGTTGATAATAGAGGTGGGTATGTGTGTGTTTCAACAATGGGCATATAGAGAAGCTCCATACCTTCATCTCAATTTCACACTAAACTAAATCTGTTCTTTAAAAAAAATAGTCCTTTTATTTAAAAATTTACCAAATTAAACAGGAAAACAATATTTTGACCATTGTTTTGAATTTCAGTGAGAAAGATTAGACAATATGGGAGAATATCCTCATGATTTGAAGAAAGTGAGACTTGTGGCATTTGGCAATAGCCATCATAAAATATTAGGCTTTGATGATCCACTTTATGGTCTGTGTTTTTGATATTTTCAACTTTTTACCTAACTTCTGTTATTTACTCCTATTGATAGTCTTGCAATTTTAGTTGCTTTATTTTTCCAACTTTTGGAGTTGGATAATTAGATTAATAATTTTCATAATTATAAAAAAAATTAAGCCTAGATTTATCATTAAATACAGACTTCATCACATCCCCCCAATTTTGATGAAGACATTTTCATTTGTAATTAGTGCAATATTTTAAAATCCATATCGGTATTCTTCTTGGCTCACATTTTATTCAGACATATTATTTCTTAATTTAAAGGCATGTAGACATACTACTGATTTTTTTTGTTATTGATTTATAAGTTTATGATATGAAAGTCTGAGATTACACACTCTATGATAACTCTTTGATATTTGCTCAGACTTACTTTATGGACCAGCATACAATCACTTTCCATAGAAATTCTGAATATATTTGAAAAAACTATATAAATCAGAAACTTTGAGGACAGTGCTACATCTACATGCTTAAATTTTGTTTGGTCTGCTAATCTAACAGTTACCAAGAAGGATATATGAGACATTGTCTACTTTGGTTGTAGATTTGTTTTAATTTTTCTTCATGAGGACTTTGATATCCATGAATGACACAACAAACCTCATTAGGTGTCTACTGTGTGTTAAGAACTTTTTTTTTTGACATGATATCTCATTCTATCACCAGACTGGAGTACAGTGACTCAATCTCGGCTTACTGCAACCTCCGCCTCCAGGGTTCAAGTGATTCTCCTGCCTCAGCCTCCTGGGTAGCTAGGATTACAGGTGCATACCACCTTTCCCAGCTAATTTCTGTATTTTTAGTAGAGATGGGGTTTCACCATGTTGGCCAGGATGGTCTCCATCTCTTGACCTCCTGATCCATCTGCCTTGGCCTCCTGAAAGAACTTTGTTTCTTAAAAACAGCTTTATTTGGGGGGATATAAAGATAGCATAAGTGCATGAATTTTTGTTTTCTTATGTTATAGGATTTTGTTTAATGCCTTATGAAATCATGTGAATCTCTTTGTTTGGGCAGCTAAAAACAAAACAAAACAAAAATGAAACAGTCATTTTGTATTTCACAGTTCTCCAGGCTGGAAGTCCAAGTTCAAAAAACTGGCAGGGTTTGTGTCTGGTGAGAACCTGCTTTCTGGCTCATAGATGACTACCTTCTTGCTGTGTGGCAGAAAGGGTGAGAATTTTTGAATGTCTTACAAGGACTCTAATTCCATTTATCAGGATTCTGCAGTTATGACCCAATCACTTTCCAAAAGCTCCACCTCCATATAGCACCACACTGGGGATTAGGTTTCAACATATAAATTTGGGGGAATATAAATAACCAGTCTATAGCAGTATATAATTGTATTTAAGGATTTAAATCAAAATATAAAACAGAACAGTAACAGTATATAGGTGGGAACCAAGCTATATGGGAATAAGGAAATAACACCAGGCAACAACTTAAATCTTTAGGGAACAAAATGAACATTTTTGAAATGGAAAATAAGCTTATTATAAGCTAAATGTTTATTTCCCCAAAAAATTAATATGTTAAAACCTCCAATGTAATGATATTTGGAGATGAGGTCTTCAAGAGTTAATTAGTTCATAAATTGGTGCCCCCTTTAATGGGATCAGTGCCTTTTTAAAAGAGGCCTGAGGGAGCTCATTTGACCCTTTTTCCACATGAGGACACAATAAGAAGGAACTGTCTATAAATCAGAAAGCAAGCCCT
>CAUYLG010056916.1:0-22687 GCA_963573385.1 Cacajao melanocephalus | reverse complement strand
GAATCTTAGTTTTTATATAGTCCAACCCATGTGCCCTGCTTCTGTCATTAAGAATTCATAGTGGGAGAGGCCAGGTGCAGTGGCTCACTCCTGTAATCCCAGCACTTTGGGAGGCCAAGGCAGGTGGATCACCTGAGGTCGAGAGTTCAAGACCAGCCTGACCAACATGGAGAAACTCCATCTCTACTAAAAAAAATACAAAAAGTTAGCCGGGTATGGTGGCACATTGCCTATAATCCCAGCTATTCAGGAGGCTGCGGTAGGAGAATTGCCTGAATCTGGGAGGTGGAAGTTGCGGTGAGCCAAGATCATACCTACACTCCAGGCTGGGAACAAGAGCAAAACTCTGTCTCAAAAAAAAAAAAAAAAAAAAATTCAAAATGGGAGAAATAGGCGGTTGCCTCTTCTCTGGAATGCATAGGGCTGGGCTTTTTCTTTGTTCTTTTTTTTTTTTTTTTTGAGACAGAGTCTTCCTCTGTTGCCCAGGCTGGAGTGCAGTGGCACAATCTCATCTCACTGCAACCTGCATCTTCCAGGTTCAAGTAATTCTTCTGCCTCAGCCTCCTGAGTAGCTGGGATTACAGGCGTGTGCCAACACACCTGGGTAATTTTTTCTTTTTTTCTTTGAGACGGAGTTTTGCTCTGTCGCCCAGCTAGAGTGCAGTGGCACAATCTCAGCTCACTGCAACCTCCACCGCCCGGGGTTCAAGCGATTTCCCTGCTTCAGCTTCCTGAGTAGCTGGGACTACAGGTGCCTGCCATCACGCCTGGCTAATTTTTTGTATTTTAGTAGAGAGGGAGTTCCACCATGTTGGCCAGGCTGGTCTCAAACTCCTGACCTCAAGTGATCTGCCTGCCTTGGCCTCCCAAAGTGCTGGGATTACAGGAGTGAACCACCGTGCCTGCCAGGGCTTTTTCTTAAAGGAGTGATTGAAGCTGCTCATGTCCCCTGCCACGTGGGTCTTACTCAGGTCTGTTCTCTATCCCAGGTCTGCCATGTGAATCTGGAGGGGCAGCCGTTCTACTCCAAGAAGGACAGACCCCTGTGCAAGAAGCACGCACACGCCATCAGTGTGTAGGCGGCCAAGGCCTCCTGTGCTGACAAGGCCCGGAGCTGCTCCTGCTGCTGGCAACAAAGGATTTGGGAGGCTGATGTTTCTTCTGGGGGGAACGGGGAGAGAGAGGAAGTGACTGAGCCCTTTGGAAGTATAATTTTAGGTTCTTTCTTCTGTACACAGATCGTGTATTTGCATAGTTCAGACTAGGAGCCAAATGAAGATTCAAAACCAAGCTAGTTATTAATCCAAGACTGGAATTGTACTTCAGATGTTTAGAGCAGAATTCCAAGAACTCAAAAGTGAAAAGCAACAAGCAGCTTTCCCAAAGCGATACACTTCCTGCGGTCACCAGAGGAGGACAGAGCTCAGAGCAGCTGTGGAGAATCTGAAGCATTCTGTGGAGTTCTTAAGCGCTCCCCTGGCAAACAAATTGAAGTGCCAAACAGCACTCACTGCAGGGTATTTTTAGAGTCATAGCTGAGAGCTTGTTAGCTAAGACCCACTGGGCTTTCCTCACCAAAAAAGGAAGTGTTATTCCATTACTAGCGTCATAGAGCTACCTCTGCACATCAGACTTCAGACCTTGAACAAACTCGAAACATTCTAATGGGAGCCCGGACGTCCAAAGAGATGTCTTCTGGAAGCCACTGGGCAATTGCCAGGGCTCCAGGAAGGGCTCTGGCTCAGGTTGCAGCCAGCTGAGAAAAGATGGCCCTGTCAGCCACCCTCTCTCAGTCTGAAACATCCAACGTCCCCAGAAGGCTTAGCTCCTTTTTGAATTGTGATGGGAAAGTAGAATTGGGTTTTTCCAGTTTTGCTTTGCAGTGTGTGAGAGATTTTTAAAAAGGCTCTGGGTTGCCTTTGGCCTTTGTTTAGCTTTTAGAGGTTCGTTAGCACAAGCGTCCAGTCGTGTGCATGAATTTCACTCCAACCTGTGACTGGTCACTTATGATGTCTCCCCCAGTACCCTCCATCTCAAACAGGCTTGGTGGCATGTGGAAAAGAGAGACAGAGAGACAGTGTCTGAAACAGGATGGCAGAATAGGCTCACAGGCCCAAACTCTGGGTGGGGGAGAGGAAACTTACTTTCTGCCACCCTCAGTAAGAACACACGAGGAGACAGGACCTCCCACCTTCAGGTCTGCACCATCCTTTTCAAATGTTCATTTAAATGCAGCACATTGAGTATGTACAATTGTGTTAACTGCTAAAAGGAAGAGATGCACTGATATATTTGCATTTGCTGTTTTGGCCAATATTTTGAAAATGTATGAGCTGAGTTGATCTAGCTATTAAGTATTTATTGAAGTAGACTTGGGCCTTCAAACTTCTTTACGATACTACTGATAGTTTGAGTTAGGTAAGCATTTTAAAGCTGGTTGGTGATAAAGAAGGCAGCTTAGATTCTGCAGTTGGAAATGGTATAGTCACTTTCCTTTTTAGGAAGCCCTGTTAATATGCTCATCGAACATGGCATTGAAGCAGGCAGTTTGCGTGGATGTTTCTCACTTGAGCATGATATTTAGGGTCTTTTCCAACTCACTTTACTCTGTCTTCACTCCCGTTTTGGATTTTTCTCTTTGCACGTTTGAAATGTTTTATGGGAATGCATTAGAATTCTTTTCTTCTAAGGACTGAGACTTCAGGGGACTGCCATCTTATGCGAGTGTCTCTTCTCTGAGTGAGAGAAGGAAGCAGCTAGCTGTGTCCCTAGCGGGAAGCCCCTATTTTTTCCAAGCACAAAGCCACCAATCTCCCCCAGGGAGCACCAGGGAGAGACATGAATGTGCTCCTGCCACAGGGCCCTTCCTACCTTTGGATCTGCGAGAAGGTGAATACAAAGCACCAGGCAGAATAAAATCTGCTGGGATTACCTGGAGATTTGTCAAGAGTTGCAGACAAGTGCCTTGGAGCATTCTGTGATTTTCGGAAAGTTCAAATATGCAGGAACAAGGAGGTTGCTCACTGTACAGGCTCTAAGTAGTTTTCTCCAAAAACTGTCTATTCGGTTATCAGGGACTGGTCTTGAGGAAAAAAAAAGTTCCCTAGAATTCGGTTTCCAAAATCTCTTTTTAAAGGTTTTACACACACACACACACACACACACAGACACACGATCATTAAAAAGTGTGTGATCATTAACAAGATAAGTGAAATATCTCCAAGGACAGTTTCACCACAGTCCTTTATTACATTTTCTACATTTCAGAGCACATGTAGATTCTGAGGGACTCTTACTTGCCAGAAAAGAAAAAAAAAAAGCCAAAAAAAAAAAAAACACTTAAAAGGTAGCAGGAAAAGAAAGTAGTTTTGAGTGTGATTCACTCAGTTTCTGTGAGTCTGGTGTAGTGTCAGGAGTAAGGCTATCTAGTTCAAGTTTACATTGTGGATGTCCTACAACACCAAACAACATTTTTCATAATCCATGGTGGGGAGCACACTTTGGAGCTACAGTTCCTGTCTCCTCATTGTTGACATTAATTTAACATTTATAGGCCAGGTGCTGTGGCTCACGACTGCAATCCCAGCCCTTTGGGAGGCTGAGGCGGGTGGATCACCTGAGATCAGAAGTTTGAAACCAGCCTAGCCAACATGGTGAAACCCCATCTCTACTAAAAATACGAAAATTAGCCAGATGTGGTAGCGGACGCCTGTAGTCCCAGCTACTCAGGAGGCTGAGGTGGGAGAATCTTTTGAACCCTGGAGGCAGAGGTTGCAGCGAGCAGAGATAGTGCCACTGCACTCCAGCCTGGGCAACAGGAGTGAAACTCCGTCTCAAAAACAAAAAAGAACAAAAAATATTTATAAACATTTTGCAATGGAGTGACTTTTATCTGTAGTGTTTGTGTTAGGATCCTAGCTTTTATAATGTTAGCTTTTTAACCCAGTATTCTGGCTTTGGAATTTTTTGTTTTGTTTTGTTTTAGTAAGATTTCATAAGTGGAATGTAGCCTGTTAAAGGTGTGCACAAAAATATTTTGCATGTGTGTGTCTGTTTTTTTTTTTTTTTTTTCGGCCTGTGTGAATTCTACTTTTTAGCAAAAATAAAGCCCCCAAAAGGATGTGCAAATACAGATTTTTCTGTGTAAAGTTTTTTCATGTACTTCTATATGGCCACAAATAAAAGCTGGAGACAAAACAAAACGTCCTGTGGGAAAAAACACAACTCTGCTTGCCCTGATGCTCAATAGCAGTGTAATCACTGTGTTTAAACAGACAAGGATATGTGAATAACATGAATGTTCTGCATACAAAGGGAATTACCAGGAAAATAATAAACCGAAGACCTCATCTTGCATTATATTTTCAGAATGATTTGTTTACTTAGCTACTTGGTGGTCAAATATTTCCAATTAATTTATTTTTATTCTGCTCTATATGGCTTCATTTCTAGAAGAGTTGCCATATTTCCTCTACATCATTTGTTTTCAGATAAGTTCAGAGTAAAATCCTCTTATAGCATTTTTTTTCTTTTTTTAATAATGAAGACCCCTCTGAGGGCACTACGTTTAACAAAATCAAACTCATTCTTTTTCAAGGTATTCTGTGTCTAGGAATTACTGAAAAGTAAAGGGAAGTTGTACATACTGTATTTGATTTTTAGCACCTGAATCAGACTTTGAAAGAGCTGTGTAATTACAATCAGAATCACATCTCATGATTTTAGTACTTCTTAAAGCTATAGCAATTTAAAAAATAGATGATGGAGGGCCAGGCTCAGTGGCTCACACCTGTAATCCCAGCATTTTGGGAGGCCAAGGTGGGTGGATCACCTGAGCTCAGGAGTTCAAGACCAGCCTGGCCAACATGGTGAAACCCCATTTCTACTAAAAATACAAAAAATAGCTGGGTGTGGTGGTGGGCGCCTGTAATCCCAGATACTCAGGAGGCTGAGGTGGGAATATTGCTTGAACCCAGGAGGCAGAGGTTTCAGTGAGCCAAGCTCACGCCATTGCACTCCAGCCTGGGCAACAAGAGCAAAACTCTGTCTTAAAAAATAAAATAAAAAAGACGATCAAGAAAAAAAAGGCTCCCAGACTCATAGAATTTAAAGAAATCTAGGAGCTTACCTCGGCATCCTTCCAGATGCAGGAACTGAGGCCCAGAAAGGGGAAGTGGCTTTCTCAGCCTACACAACCAGGGAGGGAGACAGCCAGGTGCTATGGAATAAACATGGACTTTGGCATGGTAAGACTGGGGTTTAGATGGAGACTGGTTTAATACCACTTGAGTGGTATTGGGAGAGTCTCTCTAAACTTGTTTATCTATCTGAAAATGAAAGTAATGACACCTGCTTCACAGGGATATTCTGAGAACCAAATGTAATAACTTTTGGAAGAAAATTTCAATGTTAGTTGTTATGATCACCAACAGAGTGGGGCCAGAACCCAAGGCCATCATTTTTGCTCCATTTTCTTAACTCCTCCTCCTTGTCCATACAGGAAAACTCCACTGGAAAAACCAGCAGCAAGAATAAATAATATACAAATAGTGGCAGGGTACAGTGGCTCACACCTGTAATCCCAGCACTTTGGGAGGCCAAGGTGGGTGGATCCCCCGAGGTCAGGTGTTCAAGATCAGCCTGGCCAACATGGCAAAACTCCATCTCTACTAAAAATAGAAAAAAATTAGCTGGGCATAGTGGCAGGCACCTGTAATCCCAGCTACTCAGGAGGCTGAGGCAGTAGAATTGCTTGAACCCAGGAGGGGAAGGTTGCAGTGAGCCGAGATTGCACCATTGCACTCCAGCCTGGGCGACAGAGCAAGACTCTGTCTCAAAAAAAGAAAAAAAAAAGTACAAAGAGCCCAGAAATATGAACCCAAAATCACAATTTGGTAAAATTAACTTGTACATAATTTCTGCCCTCCTAAGGATTTGTGGACAGAATAAATATTATTTGCTTATTTGCTCATTCATTTATTCTTTCCACAAATATTTATTGAGCACCTACTAGTGACAGGCACAGGCGATGCTGTGGACACTGACAATACAACAGTGAGTACAGCAGACAAAAACTTCCTCATGGAGTTTACATTCTTTTTTGTTTTTACTTTTTTTTTTCTGTTTGAAACAAAGTCTCATTCTGTCTCCCAGGCTGGTGTGCAATGGCACAATCTCGGCTCACTGCAACCTCTGCCTCTCATATTCAGGTGGTTCTCCTGCCTCAGCCTCCTGAGTAGCTGTGACTACAGGCGCCTGCCACGCCAGCTGGCTAATTTTTGTATTTTTAGTAGAAATGGATTTCACCATGTTGGCCAGGCTGGTCTTGAACTCCTGACCTCAAGTGATCCACCTGCCTTGGCCTCCCAGAGTGTTGGGATTACATGAGTGAGCCACGGTATCCGGCTGACATTTTTTTTTAAGTTATTTATTTTTATTTATTTTATTAAAAACATTTTTTTGAAACAGAGTCTCACTCTGTCACCCAGGCTAGAGTGCAGTGGTGCAATCTCAGCTCACTGCAACCTCTGCCTCCCAGATTCAAGCTATTTTCCTGCCTCAGCCTCCTGAGTAGCTGGAATTACAGGTGTGCACCACCACGCCTGGCTAATTTCTGTATATTTAGTAGAGACAGGGTTTCACCATGCTGGCCAGGCTGGTCTCAAACTCCTGACCTCAAGTGATCCGCCAGCCGCCTTGGCTTCCCAGAGTGCTGGGAATATAGGCATGAGCCACTGCGCCTGGCCTGCTTTCTTTTAAAAACAATTTATTTTATAACTGTGAACTTCCCTGTCTGATCCTAGTTAAGCCCCTATTAACACACATATGAAGGGTTATCTGAAAATAAAGATCATGGGTTAATCTATCTACTGAGCGTGTGGAATAAATCCTGCCATTAATTTTGTCAAGGCAATCAGTGACTCTCTGAGCCATCAGACAGAATGTGTTTAGTTCAGTGCTGTCCTCTGAGCCTCAGGCTCACATGTCCAGATTTTGCCTCACTGCCTCATGTGGATTCCTACAGCCCCCCAAGCCTACCTGCTTCATAGGTTGGACGGATGGCCATCTGTGTGTGCTTCTATCCTTTCTTCTGATACAGATCCTGCCCCTTTAGGTGCAGTGATTGGTTCAAGAAGTGGGTTTGTGAACCAAGCCAGAACAATCAGAATCCTTCCCTGAGACTGCTAAAACTAGATCTTGGAGAGAGATTCTCTTCCCTTACTTGAAGCTGAGCTGGAGGAATGAGTCCAACAGGCACTCTGTTCCCTCCATGTGAAGAAAGCCTGTTTACTCTAGGAGAGAACGAAGCCAACAGGCACTGGGAAGCACAGATTTGAAATGAGAGAGACAGAGTGTTCTGCCAGTGGGATGGCTCCTGGATCTTGTCATTCCCAAGGCTTCACACTTATCTTTTCCTTGGTTTTCTCAATCTTCCCTTTATTTTTTTTTTTTTTTTAATTTTTGAGACAGAGTCACTCTGTCACCCAGGCTGGAGTTCAATGGTGCCATCCTGGCTTACTGCAACCTCCACCTCCTGGATTCAAGGGATACTCCTGCCTCAGCCTCCCAAGTAGCTGGGATTACAGGCATGCACCACCACATCTGGTTAATTCTTGTATTTTTAGTAGAGATGGGGTTTCACCATGTTGGCCAGGCTGATCTCAAACTCCTGACTTCAAGTGATCCGGCCACCTAGACCTCCCAAAATGCTGGGATTATAAGCATGAGCCACTGCTCCTGGCCATCCCTTTATTCTTGACCTTGTTTAAATTGGGTTTCTGTCACTTGCAATCAAAAGAATCTCAACTAATACAATGTCAATGCTGAATTCAGGATGTGACATTCTGCCACCCATGCTTCAAGAAGTAGCAAAACAATAAGATGTGGTTTCTATTTGCAATGGCACAACTCTTTCAAGGTCTGATTCGGGTGCTAAAAATCAAACATGTTATGGAAAGTTTCCCTTTACTTTTCAGTAATTCCTGGAAACAGACTACCTTGAAAAAGAACGAGTTTAATTTTGTTAAACATAGTACCCTCAGAAGGCTTTTCATTATTAAAAAGAAAAAAATGCAATCACAGGATTTTACCCTGTACTTATTTGAAAACAAATGATATAAAGGAAAGCCAGCAACTTTTTTAGAACTGAAGCCATTTAGAGCAGAACAGAAATAAACTGAAAATATTTGACCACCAAGTAGCTAAGTAAACAAACCTTTATGAAAATGTAATGCACACCCTGGTCTTCAGCTTATTATTTGCCTGGTAAATTCCCTCTGAATGCAAAACATTTATGTTATTCATATATCCTTGTCTGGTTAAACAAGGCGATTGAACTTCTATTGAGAAGGCCTTCAGATAATCTGCCACCCATGCTATCCTATCTGAACATGCAAGCTAACTAAATGCAGAATGCTTATAATTGTAACTATAATTTCAAGACAAATCCCACATACCTTCTGCCCGCATCTCTTCCATAGAGGAACTCCAGGGCTGCCACTGACTGAATTCTCCATCCTCCTAGCCAACCTGCTTTTCCTCTTGTATTCTTTCTATCAGCGAATTGTAGGCACCACCCAGTCATTGAAACTAAAAATCTGGGAGCATCCTCGTGTCTTCTCCCATATTGCTCTGACAACCAGTAATTACCACAGGCTGTCCATGTACTTCCTGAACCTATCTTGAATCTGTTTTCTCCTCTCATCCTCAGCACTCCTGCCTTTAAACATCTCTCCTCTACATCATCTCACCAGCTTCCTAATTGATCTTCTTGTCTCCATTTTGCTCTCTATCTATGCCCAAATCCATTCCCAATCAGGATCTCTTCAAAAAATAAATCTGACCATCTACTGGTCCTGCATAACTTATAAATGTCTTCTCATTATCCCTCAACAGAGCCCAAACCAAACTGCATTGACAAGCCCCATATGCCAGGCTGCTGTTTCTCTCCAGCCTCATCTCTCGACTGAGAGTGCTACCTTCTCATCATGCGCCATCATCCTGGCCACGGCGGGCCAGTGTTCCTGCCTTGGTATTTCCACAACACTCCTGTATTTTCACATTATTTAAAAATTGTCTGTTTACACAGAAATAACCATTTGGGAACCGGCTGTGGTGGCTCAGGCCTGTAATCCCAGTGCTTCGGGAGGCCGAGGCGGATGGATCACTTGAGGTCAGGAGTTCAAGATCAACCTGGACAACATGGTGAAACCTCCATCTCTACTACAAATACAAATATTAGCCGGGCATGGTGGTACATGCCTGTAGTCCTAGCTACTTGGGAGGCTGAGGCAGGAGAATCACTTGAACCTGGGAGGCGGAGGTTGCGGTGAGCAGAGATCACGCCAGTGCCCTCCAACAGGGGCAACAGAGCAAGACTCTGTCTCAAAAAAAAAAAAAAGAAAAAGAAAAAGATATAACCATTTGGACCACATTTATATATCAGCCAAACTATGAAAACTTCTGAATTCTCTTCCAGTGTGCTGGATTATGCTTTTTGGTTTTTTTGTCCATTTACATTTAGGCATTAGGCTGGAGAGATTTAGAATTGAAATAACCAAAGAATGCCATAATTGTTATCACTTAACTGAGAACAGAGTGCTGTTTTTCACAAACAAATTCTATTCAAAACCCCAAATATCTTATTAAGTAAATTCTTACGGACTACATTTCCATTTGCAAATCAGTTATTCCCTTTATCTAACTCTGGTTCAAAGTCTAGTTCTCCCCCTTTTCCTTCTGCTTATTTAAGTTGGGTTTCTGTCACTTGCAACCAAAAGAATCTCAACTAATACAATGTCCAATGCTGAATTCAGGATGAGGACTATCCTGAATTCAGGATATCCTAAAAACTATTTCAAATAGTTTTTTGATTCAGGGAGGGATCCAGCTAGGAGAGTTTTTACTTTTTCCTTCTAATCAAGCATTGGGAATGCTGGAGGATCCTAGCATTTGTGGAAGAAGAATTACTGCAGGCATCCAATGTGTGCATGGGGCAGAAGAATGAACACAAGTGGCAATGACATTTCTACACTTGATCTTAGCCAAAAGGCCGAGAAGTGATGGCGATGGCAATTCTATCTTGCATGTGGTCACCTCCACACCCCTGAGGAGCCCCTCTCCCATTCTGCTTGTGTCTTTCCAGCGAGCTGCAGGAGAGGGAGGCATTGGAGAAAAGTAGTTACAGATTGGAGAAGGGCCTGACTCAGCCTGGGATCCAGTGTTTTGTGGGGCCATTTTTAAGAAAAAGAATATATTTGGGAGGCCGAGGTGGGTGGATCACCTGAGGTCAGGAGCTCAAGCCCAGCCTGAACAATACAGTGAAACCCCATCTCTACGAAAAATACAAAAATTAGCTGGGCATAGTGGTATGTGCCTGTAATCCCAGCTACTCAGGAGGCTGAGGCAGGGGAATTGCTTGAACCTGGGAGGTGGAGGTTGCAGTGAGCCGAGATCACGCCATTGCATTACAGCAGACTGGGTCACAGAATGAGACTCTGCCTCAGAAAAAAAAAAAAAAAAAAAAAAAAAAGAAAGAAAGAAAAGAAAAGAAAAAGAAAAAGAATATAAAATTAGCTGAACATGGTGGCACGTGCCTATAGTCCCAGCTATTCTGCAGGCCAAGGTGGGAAGATAGCTTGAGCCCAGGAGATGGAAACTGCAGTGAGCTGTGATCGCACCACTGCACTCTAGCCTGGGTGACAGAGCGAAACCCTGTTTAAAAAAAAAGAAAAAAAGAGTTACAGTAATTGCAAACACTAAATTGAGAATTCATTTAGAATGAGGACAAAATCAAAACAAATGAGTAGAGTCCCAGAACTCTAGGTAACTTTCTTCTATAACCACCTTAGGCAAGTTATCAGAAAAGCTCACATAAAAATGTTCCCTGGGCCCAGTGCAGTGGCTCATGCCTTACTCCCAGTACTTTGGGAGGCCAAGGTGGGCAGATCACCAGGTCAAGAGTTAGAGACCAGCCTGGCCAACATGGTGAAACTGTCTCTACTATGAATACAAAAATTGGCCTGGTGCGGTGGCTCATGCCTGTAATCCCAGCACTTTGGGAGGCCAAGGTGGGCGGCTCATCTGAGGTCGGGAGTTCAAGACCAGTCTGGCTAACATGGTGAAACCCTGTCTCTAGTAAAAATACAAAAAATTAGCTGGGTGTGGTGGCATGCGCCTGTAGTCCCAGCTACTCAGGAGGCTAAAGCAGGAGAATCGCTTGAACCCGGGAGGTGGAGGTTGCAGTGAGCTGAGATCGCACCACTACACTCCAGCCTGGGCAACAGATTGAGACTCCATCTCAAAAAAGGAAAAAAAAAAAGAATACAAAAATTAGGCCGGGTGTGGTGGCTCATGCCTAATCCCAGCACTTTGGGTGGCCAAGGCGGGCAGATCACCTGAGGTCAGGAGTTCGAGACCAGTCTGGCCAACATGGTAAAACTCCATCACTACTTAAAAAAAAAAAAATGAAAATTAGCTGGGCATGGTGGTGGGCACCTGTAATCCCAGCTACTCAGGAGGCTGAGACAAGAGAATTGCTTGAACCTGGAGGCAGAGGTAGCAGTGAGCCGAGATCATGCCACTGTACTCCAGCCTGGGTGACAGAGCAAGACTCCATCTAAAAAAAAAAAAAAAAGTTCCCTGATGGCAAACTAGCTTCCCCTCTCAACGTAGAATATTCCAGCAATTCTTAGCACCCATGGGGATCTTTGGAAGTGAGGGAGAAGTCTTGAAGTTAAGCTGCATTTGTTTCCTGGTAAAGCTACTCTAGATTCAGGCAAATAGAATAAAGGGCACAGCCATTTTGGGATCCTGATTCCCTGGTTCATGCTCCATGTTAGGAGTTGGCAACATTTGCCCAGGGCTGTCCCTGGAACCAGGGCCAAGACTTGCCCTGGAGTTGGGAGGGGAAATCAGATTACTGAGTGAGGAGAGGCTGGAAATGGCTCTGAAGCTCCCTCCTCCTAAGAAGCGGTTACCTCTCTCCACCTTCTAGTTGAATTATCCCTATCTTATAAACCCAGGTTTAATGGGAAGGTAACCCAAACAGTAAGCAAGCTGTCGAATGGTATGATAATGTAAGGTTGGGAGTTTAGTAGGAAAGACAGGGTGTTGCAGAAGCCCCAGGCAGTGGCTCAGACCCGAGCCATGGATACCAGGTCTTTTTTTAGCTGTTTGGAATGATTAAAATGACCTCTCATAGGATAATCTCATAGTTTGTAGGTTAATAACCAGAATCTGACTTTAGAGGAAAGGAAAGGAAATTGTGTGTGTGTGTGTGTGTGTGTGTGTGTGTGTGTGTGTATGTGTGTGTGTGCGTGCACCTTCTATGCTTACGCACAGTGCTTGGCACTTTATCTTTTCTCATTGAATCTTCTCATCTCTACCAGGTAGGGAAGCCAACGTTTAAATAGGTAAAATACACCTCCCAAAAAGCCTCTCTCCACTAGGCACTTGATGTGAAGTCCTTTCCTTAGTGGAAATACTGTATTCATCAGAAGCACTGAGAGGAAGACAGAGTTGAGTTTATTTCCACATTCACTGAGAGTCTACTTTGAGCCAGGCCTCATGCTAAGTAACTAAGTACTTCATTGTGAATTCAGAGACACAATCCTTGTCTCACAGAGCCCAGAGTCTGGTTGAGGAGATAATTAAGTTATGCATAATTTCACTATCATATGGCAATAAATGTTTCTTCAGCTTTATACAAAGCAGACCTAAAAGCAAGGGACAGTAAACACATGTCCTCTAGGGACTTTCTGTAGTTGTAAAATTTCTTTTACAATCTAATATTTTAGCTTAAAAAGTCATGCTCTCTTTTAAGTTATTATTATTTAAAAAAAAAAAAAAGATGCCCTGGAGAAGATGCTCTATAACCTTTTGTACTCTGTATTAAGTGTTAGGTGCCCCAGCTTGAGAAGCAGAAGGCCAGTTAAGTGCTACAGGACTGCTCAGCAGGCCACTAACCCAGCCTGGAAGTGGGTAGCCAAGGTTTTCTAGAGAGGGAAATTCCAGACCTAAGGCTGGAATGAAGCACTGGAGCCCAGCCTAAGCTGAAGCAGAACTCATACTAATTACTGAACTGCACTGGGCTGTATTTGAAGTAAGGCTCATTTAGAGTTTCACAGTTTGTTTTCTCTCCCTTTCAACACAAACACTAACATACCAATCACTTTCTAGAAGGAAAAAAAGGTAACTAAAATTCATTGAGTGCCAACTCTATGCCAATCACTTTGCATATATTATCTCAGTTAATTCTGACATCTGTTCCATGAGATTGGTATTATTTATTCCCATTTTATAGATTAAGAAACTGGAATTCTGAGAGGCTGACAAACTTTGCCCAATGTCAAAAACTGGGAAGTACAGCCAGGATTCTGATTGCAAAGTCTGTGTTCTTCCCACCACATCTTGTGGCTAAGCCTGTTTTTCAAGAGTCCCTCTAGTGGATGTGCAGAAGCCGTCAAGAAAACAGTGGCATTGGCTTCAAGTTTCAAGGAAGAAAAAACTCTTTGGCCATCTCTTTTGGCCAAGGAAACTTCTGGAAAGGGGTTTCTGGGCTACTCCTCCGGCTGGCATTGTACCGCCCTACCTTGCCAAGCCAGCTCTGCTGAATCTGGACTTGGAGAAGTGAAAGTTCACAGGACATCCTCTGGGAGCGTCCGCTGAGGTCTGCTTTATACAGTTTATACTTTGCTGTAAACAGCTCACTGTTCCTAATTAAACCTGTACCATCATGTCTAAACTTTTAGGAAATGAGGACTTCTTTTTATGGTTCTCTTCTCAGTGGTAAAACCAGAGCCCTTGTCAGTCCACCAGCCTCCTTAACCTGTTGGACCTTGACTCCGAGACTCTGGACTGTAGTCCAGAAATGCATGGATCCTGGCACGACGCCCAGGGAATGCCTGGGTAAGAGGATTGCTCCAGGTCTGGAGCCGTGTCTTCCAGAAGGATGTTCTCTGATTCTACTTAGCAGGGTTCTAGGGCTCCCCAAACACAGCTATCTGATGCTATGCAGGCTAGGATAGAAAATACAGATCTGTCAACGAAAAGGTGCTGCCTGGAGTAATTTTTGAAGAAACAGTATCTCAAAATGACTGCCCTCTCTCTTCGAGAAAGGGTTGGATGAAACCACTTTAATTTGAAATTGGCAATAAAGAAATGAATGGGTTTAGCTCTCTTTCCTGTTGACTAATTAAGAAATATGTGCTTATTAAATAAAATCTGAAAAACACACTTAAGTAGAAAGAAGAAAAGTGAACATACTCCTACTACTGGGAGACAAGCACTACTTAGCACTTTGGCCAATTTCTACGTTAAAAAAATTGTTAGGCTGGGAGTGGTGGCTCACACCTGTAATCCCAGCACTTTGGGAGGCCGAGGTGGGTGGATCACCTGAGATTATGAGTTTGAGACCAGCCTGGCCAACATGGTGAAACCCCATCTCTACTAAAACTACACAAAATTAGCCAGGCATGGTGGCACATGCCTGTAGTTCCAGCTAATTGGGAGGCTGAGGCAGGAGAATTCCTTTAACCCGGGAGTCAGAGGTTGCGGTGAGCTGAGATTGTCCCACTGCACTCCAGCCTGGGCAACAGAGTGAGACTCTGCCTCAGAAAACAAACAAATAAAAACATCGTAGTAAGAACACTTAATGTAAACAAAAACGTTTTGTCTATTGAATAGCAACTTCCATTTCTGGGGCTCTACATGTTCAGAGAAACTTCTCTAGTAGCAAACTATAGAAAAAATCCCTGAATGTGTGGTCTTTCTACCATTTATTTTTAACAGTGAGAACAGAGGCATCAATTCAGCCAATGGTTTCAGAGCCTGTTCTTTCTTTCTATCTTTTTTCTCACTCTGTCTGTCATCCAGGCTGAAGTACAGTAGTGCCAACATGGCTCACTGCAGCCTTGACCTCTCTGGCTCAAGTGATCCTCCCACCTCAGCCTCCTGAGTAGTTGGGACTACAGGTGTGTGCCACCATACCTGGCTAATTTTTAGTATTTTTTGTAAAGAAAGGTTCTCCCTATGTTGCCCATGCTGGTCTCAAACTCCTGAACTCAAGCAATCCTCCCTCCTCAGCCTTCTGAGTAGCTGGGACTACAGGCATGTGCCCCCATGCCCGGCTAATTTTTGGTATTTTTTGTAGAGAAGGCTGGTCTCGAACTCCTGGGCTCAAGCAATCCGCCCGCCTTAGCCCAAAGTGCTGGGATTACAGGTGTGAGCCACCATGCCCAACCCTTTTACTTTCTATTTTAAGGTGGCATTTTTTTTTAGTTTTAATTTTTATGGGTACATAGTAGGTGTATATATTTATGGGGTACAGGAGATGTTTTGATACAGGCATGCAGTGTATAATAATCACATCATGGAAGCTGGGATATCCATCCTGCAAGTATTTATCCTTTGTGTTACAAACAATCCCATTCTACTCTTTTGGTTGTTTAGATGCTTCATTTTCTTTGTTTTTTTGTTTTGTTTTGTTTTTTGAGTCAGAGTCTCACTCTTTCGCCCAGGCTGGAGTGCAGTGGTACAATCTCCACTTAGTGCAACCTCCGCTTCTTGGGTTCAAGAGATTCTCCTGCCTCCCCCTCTCAAGCAGCTGGGATTACAGGCATGCATCACCACACCCAGCTAATTTATATATATTTTTTATTGCACTTTAGGTTCTGGGGTACATGTGCAAATCATGCAGGATTGTTGCATAGGTACATACATGGCAACATGGTTTGCGGCCTCCATCTCCCCGTCACCTACATCTGGCATTTCTCCACCTGTTATCCCTCCCCAACCTCCCTACCCACTGCTGTCCCTCCCCTATTCCCCCCCAACAGACCCCAGTGTGTGATGTTCCCCTCCCTGTATCCATGTGTTCTCATTGTTTAACAACCACTTATGAGTGAGAACATGCGGTGTTTGGTTTTCCGTTCTTGTGTCAGGTTGCTAAGAATGATGAATCTGGAAACCATCATTTCTTTGATTATATTTAATTGATTTTTTTCTATTGCATATTTTCTGTGTATTACTTTAATTTGCCTTTTGTGCTTTCCATTCAACTTCATACAAGAAGTTTCTGCTTCTTGTATGAAAGTTAATATTGTGTTTTATTTATTGTTTGGTTATCAGTAAAACAATGACAAATATCTATGTTACTTTTTTCTTCTACCCATTTCTTATGCTTACCCATGTCCATATCATCTCTCTCTCTCTCTCGTCTCTCATTTTCTTCTGCCCTGCCACCACATTTGTATTTTCTACGTTTTAAACTCTGAGCTTTATGAATCTTTTATCAATTTTAGGTTTGTTTTAGCAACAAGAAAATCTACTGAGCTGTTTCCTTACCAGTACATACTATATATTTCATAGATTTTTCTAGGTTTGACAATTTACTGTTGTACTTCCTGAAAGTATTTTCAAAAGAGTCATTTACTTGATGAAACTTCTGAGTTCTTGTTTGTCTAAGAATATGTAAGTATATTTCCTCTGGATGTAAATTATTGTTATTTGCATATAATATTTCAGATTTAAAGTCCTTTTATATCACATTAACAAGAATTTTATTAGTGATTAGTTTCTTTTTTTGCGTTTTTTTGTAAATACTCTATTTTCTGTTAGAAAACTTTAATAATATCTTCTTTGATGTTTTAAAATTTAATACGTTTGTATTGTCTTTTTAAATACCTATAAGGTTTGGCACTGTGAAATTTTGCAATGTTTTTCTTCTTTAATTCTTACAAATAGTAGGCCACTATTTCTCCAAATATTTCCTCTCTTTCACTTTTTAAAAATATTGTTTCTTGGAAAACCTTCCATGTAAAGGTTAACAATTACATATCCATCTGCCCTATCTCCAAATTTTGTTTTTTTCTTCCCTTTTTCTGCATCTCTTTCTGATGACATTTAAAAAAATTTCCTCTACTTAATCTTCAAACTCATTAGTTTGTAACCCAATTGTATTTATTCTATTTTCATTTATCTACTGAATTCTTTCTACTTTTTTCAAAATATATTATTTCGCTCATCTTTTCCATTATTCTTCCTTATGTCATTGAGAATATTTAATTCTTATATTTATTTTTTGAGTTTCTGTTCCACAATTCTCTTTTATCTGGTATAAGGTGAAGGAATTCACCTCAAGTCTGAGATTTTCTAACTTTGCAATCCAGGCAGAATCACTCTCTCTGTTCACCTCCCCACAGTAAGCAGTTATATATTTTGAGGACTCTCCTTTTCTCCTAACTGGTCCTGGTAGGGAGAACAAAGAAGAGAAAATCATCAGGATCTAGCCAAAATGTCTGGGAAAGGCACAAATTACAACTTAAAAGTTCTTCTCCAAGCTTCTGCTGTTTTTGCACCCAGGTCTTTTCACATCTAATTGTTCTTTCCTCCATTTATATGTTGAATTAGCTTATGTCTTTCTAACAGTTCTCAGTATTTAATTTTTTGTTTCTCAGAATCAACCTGACTAGCATTTGTGTCAGATCTACAGAATTATATTAAGAGGAAGAAGCCAGCTATGCTCATTAATTTGTCAAAAACTAGGAGAGGTTTTTCCAGTGATTTTATTTTACCCGATAACTAAGATCAATATTATTGCTGCATCTCTTTCAACACTCCTTTTTTGGCTATTATGAACTAATTCATTTCCACAGGATTCTATGTACCTAACTCAGTGCCTTGGGCAAAAGAGTTTGCAATAATTCCTACCTTCTATTTTGCTGGGGAGGCCAATTTATTTTCATAAATCTATTACTAAATTTGCACACATTTATTATTACTCTGGGGAATAATACACTTGTCAAAGTTGCAAATAAAAAATCCTAAATTTAATGATAAAATTCTTCAATATGACTTATATAGGCAGTAAGTAGATAAGAAATAAGGAGACCAACTAATGCATTCTATGAATAAATAGGGGTAGATAAGTAAGACAGAGCATCATGAGACTTTCAGTGCCTTTTTTTCACACAAATCCTGTGAAGTAGTTCACAGTTTGAGTGTCTTCTTTGAGAATGAAGGACAAACCTAACACTCACCTTGAACCGCTTACTAGTTCTCCAAAGTCCATTTATAAAATATACTTAAATAGATTTAAAATTACTTTTCTCTCTCAGGTAGGTTTTTAATTCCAGATGAAGTATTCCTATGGAAAAAATAAAAATTTATGTCAGATTTATTTTTATATGTTTACAAATACCCATTTCTATCCTGAAACTTTTACCTTGATCTTCCCAATATGACAGCACAGTTGTATCTATTGACATTGACAGGTATTAAATTGAAGAGCTGTGTAAATTACCTCTCCATTCAGATCTGTATGTCTAAAATGCAATTCCCACCCTCGTACATGCAACATTATTTCTTTTAGCTCCTCAATATTTTGAAACCATCAATTTATCCATCAAAAAAAAATCTTCAAGGATTAATTGAAAAACTTGGTGAAGACGTCTGTGAAATTACCACAAGAGATAGATCATAATAGGTGGTTGTAACAAGCAGAAATGCTCCTAAGAAAAGGCTTTCAGGGGACTCTAAGGATCAGAATCTCCCATGGACTTTGCAAATAGCAGCAGTTCAAATCAAGGACCTGGCTTTAGGTACACAAAGCTCAGCTCAGATTGTCACTGGCACAAAGGTCAGCTCTAAATGAAATTCTAAGTAAGTGAATTCCATTGGTAATTCCAGTGCACACAGTGGTATCTTTCTCCTTCACCTCTTTCCCCTTGAATTCTCTCTCAGACATTCAGGGTTTAAAGCTTCCCCCTTCACTGCCAACACAAACTCATTTTATCACGTATTCATTCAATGAACAATTTGTAAGACCAAATGCCAGATGCTACAGTTATCAAGACACATAAGGCAGAAGGTACATCCTTAATAACTCACAGTCTAATGGCAAGAAACGTACAAAATAAATGTAATTTAATGTGATGAACACAATAATTAGGGTTAAATACTCTGTAGAAACACAATCAAAGAAGTAAGTTATCAACTTCATTTAGATAGCTCAGGGAAGGTTTTGAATTGAAAAAGACATTTGAACCAGGTCTAGAAACATTAAGTGCAGGAGACAGGAGTAAGGGGTAGAGCACTTCATGAGAATTAACTGGATGTGCAACAGCAGAAAAACTTACAGCAAATTGATTTACAGTGAGGTGTGAAATTGCTAGGATAAAAGACAGAATATTAGGTCTGAGGAATAAATCCCTAAAACATAAATTTTTAGAACCTGAAAAATTAGGAATATCATTTGATTTTGCAGGAAGACCCTCTTGCAAACCCAGAGAAACGATAGTTATTCTGTTTACTCTTAAAGATCAAAAATCTTTTTTAACTTAAAAAATATTTAATGGTTATAGGTATGTAATAGTTATACATATTTATGGGGTATAGGTAGTATTTTGATATAAGCATACAATATGTAATGATCAAATCAGGATAATCAGTATAACCATCACTTCAAGCATTTATCATTTCTTTGTGTTAAAAACATTCCAAGTCCACTAGTTTAGTTATCTTAAAATATGCAATACATTATTGTTGAATATAGTTGCCCTCTTGTGCTACTGAACACTAGATCACCAGAGGGTTCCCCGACTTGCCAGCATTCATTATGTTATATCTTCTAATAAAAGCCATTTTAACCAGTATGAGATAATATTTCATTGTGGTTTTGATTTTTATTTCTCTGATGACTAATGATGTTGAACATTTTTTCATATACCAGTTGACCACTTTCAGACGTGTTTAACATGAAAAAAATGTTCAACATGAAAAAGGAGACCATTTGTGTCTCCTTTTGAGAAATGTCTATTCAGATCTTTTGCTAATTTTTTAGTTATATTATTTGTTTCTCCCTATTGATTTGTTTGAGTTCCTTATATATTCTAGTTATTAATTTCTTGTCAGATGGGTAGTTTGAAAATATTTTCTCCCACTTTGCAAGTTGTCTCTTTGCTTATTGATCATTTCCTTTGCTGTGCAGAAGTTTTTTAGCTTGATGTGATCCCATTTGTCCATCTTTGCCTGAGTTGCCTGTACTTTTGAGGTCTTACTCAAGAAATCTTTGCCCAGACCAATGTCCTGGAGTGCTTCCTCAACGTTTTCAACTTTACAGCCTGATTTTTAAATCTATTTATCTATTGATCCATTTATTCACCTAACTCCACATCTATCTACATAATCTTACAATATACATACACACTTAAATACACACAGTAAGCATCACCTAAAATGGACAATACAGAATATATCAATTGTACAATGCTAAAAAGAATGTTTGGTAAGAACATTTGTTTGCTGTCATACTGATAGCAAAATGTCTAATCAGATTGCTTCTCTATGTTGATCCTGAGCCAAATGTTTGAAAGTTAGATAAAGGTAAGAAGAAGTTAAAGGATGCTAAGAATTTGGGTCTGCAAATTCTTCTAATCTGGGGATCTATTATGTAACCACACACTCTGCACACCCAATTATTCATAAATGTTTTCTCATACCAGGTCTGTGCTACTGATAAATTTTTTACCAGCTACCATTATATGTTCCAGTTTATTTTTTGTAGTAACTTTTTTCTTTGCTTTTTTTCTGCAGGAAACACAGGGCTTTAGGTGTAATTTGGCAAGTCTTTTTCTCTCTACTTGCAACTATGTATTACTATCCCTTCTGAAGACTGTAACCTCTATATAGTTCATACTGAAGCACCATTATTGGCTGGTTCACTGTAGACCTTAAAAAACATAGAGAAAAATTCCAATTACAAAGAGTTTAGTTCAAAAGCAAGTGAGTCACTTCTTACTCACACTGCAACACTTAAAATCTTATATTGATCCTCATATACTTTGACAGAAATTTTACCAACCTATATATTAGGCAGAAAATCTAAAAGACCATCCATTTTTATCCAGAAATTAAATTGATTATGCATCTACATGAAAAGGGTAAATTCAGGTCATATCACTGGGAGAAGCAACAAAATATTGTAAAAGTCTATCCATATCAAAACAATTAAAATTTTTAAAAATACCAAGTAAATAAAATCCATTTTATTGAATCACTGAACTTAAAAATAATAGATGTCATGGCCTTGTCTTTGGGTAAGCTAGCATCCCAGGTGTATGGGCTAATATTCTTTTCAAGTCAGCCATTTTAAAATCTTGAATCACTTTAATTGATGTTGTCATTGCCATGTTTAAAACCTTCGCCATAGAAGACATGCAGAAGTCTATTTTTAGGCAGGAAACAGAAGTTTCTAGGTCCTCAGGAAAGACTTAAAATTACAGTTTTACACAAATCCTTACCCTCTGGATAGTAAATTAGAATAATAGGGGATGAGCTTATATATTCCCTTTTATTCTTCTGTGAAAACTAATTTTGTTCTTAAAACTTAGAAATTCCAAGTTAATATTCTACTATTGCACTAAAAAAATACAATTGATAGTCCTTCATTCATATTCCCAGCCTTCCAGTGGCCATGAAGGAAGGAACCTTCATCTGGTCTACATCACCACGAGAGAACAGTGACAGCTAACCCTGCTCCAGCCTCTACCCCTTCTTGACCTGGCACAGCCGTAGAACACAGGAAGTCCTCTTCACTTCTAATGAAATTGGGAACACGGGAACATGCCCTATAATGAACAGTCTGCATCCAAGAGGATACACTATATTAATGTGTAGGAGAAATTCAACATTTATAAACTATAAACTTCCATTATTTAAAACAAGCGTTTAAAATAGTACTAGTTCCCAGCCTCATTTTCTTCTTCAAGTATTATATTTATAAAACAGAACAACGGGTTTTCTATTAGTCTAATCACTTTATAAACTCTTGAATTGAGTCTTTTTCTTTAGCTCTAATAGTTTTCAGATGCTTCCTTGATGTCATTTACAGGGAGTTGAGGTTTTTTATGTGTATTATGACCTTCCAGACTTTCTGTTTTCATAAGAACCTGGCATCTGGGATACCAACCAAAATAATCTGTCCTTCTTTGAACTGCCCTAACACTTTGGCTACAAATCAACAGGCTTCTTGAGGGTAGGGATAATGCATCCCTAGCACTTAGCCTAGAGTCTCTGAAACAGTACATTTTAATAGATCTGTAACTCTTTAAAGTATTATACTTATTTATATTTATACCATTTCTGTAACTAGGTATGTTTTCCAACTACATTTATCATTTTCTGTAATTACAAATGTGACATGTTTAAAACAGAAATCATGAAAATACAGAAAACCACAAAGAAATAATCACCAAGAGAGAGATCCAAGATGGCCGATTAACAACAGCCCAGGATTGTAGCTCCCAGTGAAAGCGCAGAGAGCGAGTGGACACCGCAATTTCAGACGAATTTCTGTGGCCCACAAACTGGGAGATTCCCGGTGGAGGAGCCACACGTGTCGCCAGCGCGACTCTTTTGGCCGGTGCAGCTGTTTTGCCAGCGCCCCGGCACGGCGCAGCGCTTCTCAGTTCGGACTATACGCGACTGAGTGCCCTTTGAGTCAGGCTCGGCTGGTCCCACCTCCACAAGGAGAACAGCAATTGGAAGCTCTGAGGACTGAGAGTTTCACAGTAAGCACAGCTGAACCCGGGAAGGCCAAGCTCTGTGGGGAAGGGGCATCTGCCAAAGGAAAACTAAGAAACAGAAAAAACTTCATCACCAACAAGCCGGACGTCCACTCAGACCCAAT
>CAUYLG010056915.1:0-51021 GCA_963573385.1 Cacajao melanocephalus | reverse complement strand
CTGTTCTCCTTGGTCTTCCCCCCACACTTCTCCTTGATCTTCCCCCTACACCTCCTCTCCTTGATCTTCCCCCCACACCTCTTCTCCTTGGTCTTCCCCCCGACACCTCTTCTCCTTGGTTTTCCCCCCACACCTCTTCTCCTTGATCTTCCCCCCCACACCTCTTCTCCTTGGTCTTCCCCCCACACCTCTTCTCCTTGTTTTTCCTCTGCCCCACAAAGACTCTCCTCCTGGGCGGGTGAAGAGCCCGGAGCCCCACCTGGCAGAAAATCAGCATCTTCCAGATCTTGGCTCCCTTGTGATAGACGTTCAGCTTCCTCTCTATCTCCTCTGTGGGAGAGCAGGTGTGAGCACTGCAGCCCCCACCCCAGCCCCGGGGGGACACGCCCGCCTGCGTCTGCCCCTCTCAGCCCTGGGACAGCAGAGAGGGGGCCAATGGGTCACATACCTAGGATGTCCTCGAAGGTTGCGTGCTCATGGTCCTGGGGACAGACACAGGCCACAAGGCCACATCAGGGCCGCGTCAGAGCCAGCAGCCCCATAGCATGCTGGGGCCCTGGGGTGCCGGCACTGGCCCGAGGTGGGGCTGCAGAAGGGCATCAGTAGGGGGCAGACCCCGGGGCGGGACTCACATAGAGGATAGGGATGATGGAGGGGTCATCCCGGCGGATGATGGTGGGGATGTACTCGGCCTTGGGCACCTTGGAGGAAATCAGCTGGGGAGACAAAGAGCTGCTCAGGAACCCCAGGCCCATCCAAAAGCTGAGGGGCTGTAGGAGCCCCCGTGAGGCTACCTTCTGGCTGCCAGGCAGCCCCAGGGTGCAACCCTGTGAGACCCCCCTCCCCGAGGCAGCCGGAAGAGGCCGCGTGGTCCCAGGCAGAGCTGGCTAGGCTCTCGGGGCGACACAGAGCGCGCTGCACGGGCGTGGCCTCACCATGACCTTTGGTGGCACGAAGCCCTCAGTGTCGCAGGCCACGGCCTCCAGGCCCTTCTCAGTGTCCCAGTCCAGGTCCTCAAAGGCCTCGTCCAGCGTGCAGTGGGAGCTCTGCAGGTCACTGCCTGGGAAGCAAGATGGTCACCAGGACAGCCGGCCAGGCAGCACCTCCTGTACCGGCCACGGCCCCACGGCCCACAGGGCCCAAAACCCCCATCCTGGAAGGTCCTCCAAGCAAGTGGGAGGACCATGCAGAGATCACCGCCAACCCGCCAGGACAGGCCTGTGGACACCACTAGGCAGCGGCCTGATGTAGGGAGGGAGACCCCAGTGCGAGGCTGGTGGAAGGCGCGTGCAGGCGTCAGCTCCAGCCAAGTCCGCAGGGAGCCTGGGAGGGAGTGGGGCAGGCACAGAAGCCCCCTGCCCCTCAGGGCCTCTTGCAAGTGGCAGTGGGCACGGCCCTACAGGTGCCCCTGCCCAGCACTGCCGCAGCCGTTAGTTAGCCGCACCTTCTCACAAATAGGTAAACCAAGGCTGAGAGCAAAAGCGCAGCCCCGCAGCCCTGGCAGGGGGCCCCCAGCAAGGGTCTGGGGTCTAGGGAAGGCTCTGGGGAAGGTGGGCGGGCCTGTGGGGGGCACCTACTGTCTCGGGAGTCGTGGGAAGTGTCGGCTTTCATGGGGGTGGGGTCGCTCCAGGACCGGCTGAAGCTCCGCTCGCGCCGCTCAGCGAACGCTGCAGAGAGCAAAACCCGCATTAGCGAGCTGGCGGGGCAGGGCCTCGGGAGGCTCAGGCCGCAGACAAGGGGACCACTGAAGGGGGGTGGGGACGGCCCTGAGCAGAGGAGGAAGCTGATGTGGGTGGACCCTGAGGCGCAAGAAGCAGACACGGACCAGTGGTTCGGCTGGTTCAGGGGCGGGATCTGCGAATACTGGGGAGGGGCCAGAGGCAGAGCCTGGGGGCGTGGATGGAAGGGAGGAGCCTGGGGCGGGCTGGGGGCGGGGCTGGAAGGGAGGAACCTGGGCTGGGCTGGGGATGGGGATGGGAGGGAGAAGCCTGGACTGGGGACCTGGCTGGAAGAAGGCTGGGCCGAGCTGCAGGCTTGGGCTGGGAAGGGAGGAGCCTGTGCCTGGGTGGGGGCGTGGCTTGGAGGGAGGAACCTGGGCTCGGATAGGGGCGGGGCTGGAAGGGAAGAACCTGGGCTGGGCTGGGGGCGTGGCTGGAAGGGAAGAGCCTGGGCCGGGCTGGGGACCTGGGAGGGGAGGGGCCTGAGCTGGGAGGGGAGGAGCCTGCGCCTGGGTGGGGGCGTGGCTTGGAGGGAGGAACCTGGGCTGGGCTGGGGGCGTGGCTGGAAGAGCCTGGGCCAGGCTGGGGACCTGGGAGGGGAGGGGCCTGGGCTGGGAGGGGAGGAGCTTGGGCCGGGCCGGGGGCGTGGCTCGGAAGGGCAGAGCCTGGGGCGGGGCACGGCAGGGGTTAGGGCCTGGGGTTGTTCCCAGCGCAGCTAGCAGCACGCAAAGCCCCAACCGGCCAAGCACATTGCCACCCCCCACCCCCGCCCCGCAGGATCTTACTCTGGGCCTTCACCCTCCTGCTGCCGACCATGCGCAAGTGTTTGCGGAAGTTCCTGGGGAAGGAAGCGCGAGGCTGAAGAGGCCTGTGCGGGGGTGGCGGTAGCCCCTGCCCATCTAGCCCCTGTTGGGCCAGGGCTCTATACTCTCACCCCTTCGGGGTGGGAAGCCAATGCTCTCCCTGGCTCCTGGCACCACCGCCCACCCAAAGGCAAATCCCGGCCAGTGCTCTCCCCGTGAGACCCTTCCAGGGCTCCCCTTTGCCTCCAGAACAAAGGCGCGGTGCCTGGCCCTCTGGATCAAGCCTCCTCCGGAGCCGCATTCCCAGGCTCTGACCTTCAGTCCTCGCCCAGGACTCACACCCTGAGCCTCCATGCCCATGTGGCTGAGGATCCAGCCTGCTTGCACTGAGTAGGGCGGGGCTCCTGTCTGTACCACCCCCTGGTCGGCTGGGGGCCTGCCGGAGCCCCTCCCCTGCTCTGTGTCCTCGGGGCACCTCAGGGCCAGGTCCTCTCCTCCACCAAACTTTGGACCCTGCCAAGGCCCAACATCCAAAACGGGCAAAAAAGCTTCCCAGACACAGCTCTATTTGGAGTAGGGGAGGGGGGCCTTGCTGCTGGCCCCAGCCCAGGCAGAGACACGTGTCCTCGGAATGCAGGACTGAGGGTGACACACTTTCCTGCAGCCTGGGCCACACAGCCTCTCCTGCCTGCCACGTCCCCAGAGCAGGGCCAGGCCAGTGGTCGCCACCACCCTTCCCCCATCAGGTCTGCCAGGGCCGAGGGGGCCCAGGCCAGGCCAGCACAGACCAGAGATGGACCCTGGTGGCGAGTGGCTGGCAGGCCCTACCTCTGGATTACAGACGCGGAATCATTCTCCCGTTTCCGGCGCTTCCTCTCCGCGTAGCCCCTGAACACCCTGGGAAACCACCGCGAGTCAGCACTGCCCTTGGCCAGAGGCAGGAGGGACACAGACGTGGGGACAGTGGTGCGAGCAGAGGGCCCAGCAGGGCGTCCGGGGCAGGGGGCTGGGCAGAGGAGTCCCAGCCTGCCTCACCTGTCGAGGCCCAGCTCCCGTCAGGCCCTGCTGCGACCGTGGTGCCCGCTGGCAGCCAGGTCCACAGAGAGCAGCACTCCCTTGAGACCCAGGTCCCTGGCCTACCCAAACCTATTTGGGGGTGGGAGGGTCTCCCCAGGGACAACAGCTGTGCCCTTAGGCACCAAGTCATACGGTACTTACGAGATGCTGAGGCCGGGGCCAGAAGGGACGGCGTGAGAGAGAAGACACAGTGAGCTCAACCCTGGCCTCCCCTCAGCCCCCACCCAGCCCCTGCAGCCCCCTTCTTGTCACTGACCCAACAGGTCCCTCACAGGTACCCCAGCCACCAGCAGAACGCTAGCTACACCGCCAGCCCAGAGTGGGTAACAGAAACTGACGACGCTGCAGCCCATGCCGCCAAGTGCTGAGACTAGGCAGCCTGAGGCCAGGAGTGGGGTGGGCTCCCCAGGGCAATGTGTGGGGAGGGCGCTTCTTTGGTGTGGGGGCCACTGCAGCAAAGGGAACTTTCTTGGAAGGAACCCCAGAACAGAAAACCGAGATGTGCGGCAAGGCAGGAGAGTAGGTCCCAGTGGACCCCGAAACTGTGATTATCTTTGGCACATATGAAACGGAAGTAGGCTTCTATCTGGGGGTCAGGGAGGGTGGACACAGGCTGAGGAGTGGGGATGGGAGGAGAGCTACACCACATCCCACACCCCACTGACAGCTGTGTCAGCTGCAGCCCTGGGCCAGGTCCCCAGACCAGAGGACTGGGGGGGGGCTGGGCACCGGCCATGGCAGGGGAAAGAGCAGTCAGCCCTGATGCCCTGGCAGGCCTGGCACAGCACAGGCATGTGAGGCTGTTCAGAAGCAGCCCTCCCTGGTAGGCCCAGAGGCTGGGAAAAAGCGGTGCTTCCTGAGCAGCAGAAAAAGGCCACCCGGCCTGACCCCGAGTCGTGGGTACAAGACTCACGCTTGCATAGTTGTGGTTGCTGTCTGGAAGCTGAAAAGATTTTCCTTGGGGAACCAGGTACGAATAGGGGTGTCATCTGAAAGAGACAAAAACGAGCGGTGGCTGGGGTGGAGTAGGGGTTCCAGAAGCCTCTCCTCTCCCTGCTGGGAAGCAGACACTTCTGAGTCCAGGGTCAGCAGCAGCTGGCAGCCAGGGCGGGTGGGGGAGGCTGGCGCAGGGTGGCCGGAGGGCAGTGCTCCAATGCCTGCTGCTCACTCACTAAGACCACGTTCTTGGTGACCTGACATTTTGACTTTTTTGGCTTAACTTTCCCTTTGGCCACCCAAAGGTTGAGGAACATTCCTTTGAAAGCACGGTCTGTCCCCAAGCGGCCCAGGGAAAAAAATGTGTGTTTCCCTCGGGCAGAAGGGGCTGTGAGGCCTTCTCTGCAGCCCCCATGCTCTAGCGGGAGGCCCTCACCGAGGCTGGAGACCACTTTGCTGAGGACTGTCCCCATCCCAGGGCCCTCACAGCCTTTCCCTGGTGCCAGAAAGGAGTGACTTTCTGTCTGGTGGACAAGCTCCAGACACAACTCAACGACGCTGGAGAAGGGGGCCCACTGCCTGGCTGGGCCCCAACAGCTCTCCAGGACTCTCAATTAAGGAGGGCAGCCCCATCTCCCAATTAAGCCGTGTTTCCTCCCTACATATCCCTTAAGATCCCCTCCTCCAGGAAGCACTTCTTGATTGACCTGGTTCTGGCAGGGCCAAAGCGGACCATGACGCCTGGCGGATTTTGCTGAGGAGGTGAGGGAGCCCACAGCTCATGGGCTGTGGGGGCAGCAGCAGCAGCCGGCGGGTTTAATCTTGAGTCCGCTGGCACGCTGTGACCTGAGCACCCGTTCTCTGTTCCAAGCCTCACAGTGGCTGCTGCTGTCAGACCCCAGGACCAGCATGTACCCCCAAACCTGTCCATGCCCTGAGACAAGACCCTCACCAGACACGCGGTCAACACTGTACATCCTCTCCAGCTTCTTGCGGCGGCCGGAGGCCTCAGGCAGAGGCGGCTGGTCCAGCCCAAAGGCCCGAGGGGTGGGGCCAGGAGCCAGCTGGGCACATCCGGGACATTCCTTGGAGCCCTGGCGGCTGCCCGCCCAGCTTTGGCAAGGCCTGCTGACGTCCTCCCGGCTGCCGCCAGGGCTGGCTCGCAGGGGCTGGCTGTGGTGGTGAGGGTGCCGCTGCCGCCGCCCCTTCACCACGGCCAGCTCAATGGCCTCCGCCTCAGGGCTGGGCAACAGGGCAGGCTCCCCGGAGATGGTGTACACTCGGGGCTGGGGGCCTTCGCCTGCGGGTTTCCTAATGCCGGGCTCCTCTGAGAGGCTGCCCTCGTAGCAGCCGTTGGAGACGAGGGACAGGCGGCGCTTGTTCTGGGGGGCTGGCTGCATCTCGGGGGACCCGTCGTGGCCAGAGTAGGCATCAGCCAGCAGGTGATCTGGGAGAGAGAGCAGGTGAGCCTGCAGCTCGTGGGGCCCCCACTGCAGGTTTCATAGCAGGCCGAAGGCAGGAAACACCCAGTGGGCACCTGGCCTCTGTCGGGAGTGGTGCTGCCCAAACCCTAGTCTCTGGCGCCTTCAGGAAACGTGTTTCTGAGCCCCTCACTCCTATCCGCCCCTGAAGCCTCTGCATGTGCGTGGGGGCGGGGTGACTCCATGCTACCTGTGTGCGGTCCTGCCGGGTAGGAACAGGCAGGCCACCCCCCAGCCTGTGATCGCACCGTTTGCCTGGTGCCAGCTTCCCCCCTCCCCCCACCAGCTGGCCCCCAGAGGCAGTGGTGCCAGCCCTGGGGGAGCCAGGAGGCCTGTTGCCATGCCAACGGCCCAGGCGGGGTGGGTGCCATGGTGACGAGCGCTGGGAGCTGCTCCTGGGGCTCGGGCAGGGAGGGCAGGGGATGTGAGGAAGCCAGCCCGGCAGGGCGCCGGGCCCACGCGCAACCACTGCCCCTCATGCTCCACCCCCGGAGGCAGGGACCAGCATCCCCTGGGCTGGGGGGCCTGGGCGGCCCTGGCATGGCCTCACATGCCCCTACCTGCGCCGTTGCGGTTCTCAGGGTGACTCTGGGACAGGTACTCTCCAAACGCTCGAGCTGCCCTGAGGGCGGACAGAGAGGGCACGGTCAGAGGCCACGGCAGGACCCCCCCAAATGCCGGGTTGCAGCAAGAGCCAGGGTTCCCGTCCCCAGCGGGGTCGTCCCCCCGCCGCGAGCCCACGCACTCATGGTCCTGGTGTGCCCTGGACAGGCCTGCAGGCCCGGCGCCTGTCCGTCAGCCCGTGGAGAGGGGTCGCGAGGCCCGGCGGCCGCTGTCCCCTGGGGAACCGAAGCCATTCCCAACCCGGGGGGTGCGCTCACCCACCACGCGCTCGCGAGAGTAGGGCAGGGCAGGGGGCCAGGAGGAGGGAGGCGCGGTGAGAAGCCCCAGGAGGGGGCGCGGGGCGCGGAGCACTAGGAGGGCTCCGCAGTGGGAGAGGCCGGAGCCCGGGAGCCCGGGAAGCGCCGCGGGGCAGGGGCGGGCTCTGGCGCGGTAGGGGGTCCGGGGCGGGGTCCCGGGCAGGCTGCCCCGCCGCACTCACCGCACTTTGGCCGCCACCGAGGACATGGCCTCGCTCCTCAGCGCCCTCCTCCTGGAGGCGGCGGCGCCCATGGTCGAGGCGGCGGCGCATCCCCCGGGCCTCAGAGCGCGCCCCGCGCCCGCCGCCTCCGCCGGGGTAGCCGCGCCGCGCCGGGGGTCGCGCTTGGGCTCGAGCTCGGGGTCTCACTCGGGCTCCGGCTCGGGCTCGGGGTCGGGCTCGGGCCCCGCATGGCCGCACCCGGCGCTCCGCGCGTGCCGCCGCACCCGGGAGAGCGCTGCCGGGACCGAGGGCCGGCCCCGCCCACCGTGACGTCAGGGCCCGGGGAGTTCGGAGGGGCGGTGGCCCCGCCCATCGTGACGTCAGGGTCTGGGCGAGCTGGGAGGGGACAAGCGGACCCCGCCCACCGTGACGTCAGTGCCCTGGTGGGGTCGAGGGGCGGGGCCGGACGGCCTGGCTCAGTGCCCTCCCATCGAGGCCTCCAGAGTGGGGAAACTGAGGCCAGCAGCCCCCATGATCGCAAAGTCCTGGGCGTTCGGCCCTCACGATCTGCTGCTCAGACCTGCAGGGGTCACAGGGCGGCCGCTTCTTCCTCCCCTTACACGAAAGGGCTCCCTGTGCAGTTTGGGACTTGGAACCTGAAGGGAAAGATGGCTCAGGGGGCACCCAGTGTGCATGAGGCCAGAGGGAGCCAGAGGGGCCCGTCTTGGTCTTGGGGAACCACAGCTCCATGCAGACTCTGGGCGCCCTACCTGCCTGGCCTGCCCTGGGGCTCTCAGGCTCCAACAGAGGGGTCCTTTGAGGACTGGGGACTGCCCAACCTCAGGGACTGCCACATCAGGGACAGCCAGGAGCGTTTCTTTGCCACAGGGAGACACGTCCACAGTCAGATCCACCTTTATTGAAACATCAAATGGCAGCATCAGGGCTTCCACACCTCACAGGACTTCAGCGGGGCTCACAGGACTGCAGGGGGCTCTCATAGGGCTTCAGGGGGGCTCACAGGGCTTCAGGGGGCCTCACAGGGCTGCAGGGGGGCTTATAGAAGTTTCAGGAGGGTTCCCATGGCCCTGTGTGCATGGCTGCCAGTGCAGAGAAGAGGCCCAGGGGCCCCCGACATAGCCAGGGACCGAGGGAAAGTTGGGGCTTCCAGCAGGGCAGGTACAGAGGTCCCTAGGACTTGGCAGGAGCCTCAGCCTTGGGGACAGTCCCATGGAAGACACTGCATCCAGGCTCTTCAGCAGAGGCTCTACCCATCCTGGTCAGAAGAACCCTCAGACCGTTTTGGGATGGCCAGGCTGGGGTGTTGGGGCCACAGCGAGAACTCATCCTCCTGCAAGCAGACCGCATGGTCCAGGTGAGGACCAGGCAGGGCCGGGGCTATAGGAAAGGAGCGGCCGGCTCAGGGCCAGGCACCAAGGCTCGGCTGAGGGCACCAGGTGGGGCCATGCCCAGCTGCTCACCGAGTCTGAGCCCTGCTTGGCCAAGGTGCTCTGGAAGTCTGCATATGCATCCCTGGGGACATCCAGCAGCTCCTCCTCGTACTCCGTCTGGTAGTCAGATTCGTCTGGTACCGAAGGGAGGGCCGCATCAATCCCCTCCCCAGGACAGGACCATGCCCAGCACAGCCACACTCAGAGGCACAACCAGCCACAGACGCCCACCCCCATCCCCAGGTGGGCTGGGGCCCCACATGCAGCAACCTGGTCCCAGGGTGGCCCCACACACCACCCCTGGTTCTGTCTGCCTCCAGCCTTGCCCCAGCCCAGCAGTTGGTGCATCTTCCAGAAGGACAAGGAGTGGGCAGACACTCCTCTCCTCCAGCCAGGCACCCTGAGGACTCCAGCACCTCAGACCAGGCCTCTGCAGATAGTGGCTGCCCTGCCCAGGGCTCTCTCGGCCTGAGGCAGCCACAAAGGCGTTTCCCGGGAGAACATGCAGTTCTGCTGTGAGGAGGCCGCTGGCCCAAACCCCAAGCGCTGGGCTGTGGATGGAGCACAGAGGGTACTAGATCCACCCTTCTGGCCCTGTGGCCCCTCTAGCAAGCAGCCTTCATTTCCACCTCCCACTGGGTGGGCTGGGGTGGGAGGCAAAACGTGGCTCTACCTCAGCTCTCAGGTGTGGCTGGGACTTGGGATGAATGAAGGGCAGAGGCTGGGTGGCCCAGGGTGGTCACAATCCCATTGCTGTGGGGACACGTGCTGCCCTGGGACAGAGAAACGCCACCAAGCACCCCAGCTGCTGGAGCCTGGGCATGGGCGTGGGCAGGAGGGGAGCGCGTGGGCTTGTGGGGTGGCGGGGGGTGGAGCCCAACCCAGCATCAGGAAGCCATGCAGACACCAGGGCCTCGTCTTGGACCTCCACTCACCATCCACCACGGCAGCCTTAGCGGGCTCAATTCGAGACACAATTTCGGCAAGGTCGGTGAAGGAGGCGTTGGGACAGGTGAGGACCTGGGGGTGGGGTGAGGACAGCACGTCGCCCGTGGACACCTCCCTGCCAGTCCCCAGCCTGCTACCTGTGGGAGGAGGGGCCCCACCTTTCCTGTACCCTCTCTGCAGCCCCTAAGCAGTCCCTGCCCTAGTCTTGGTTGGAGTCTTTGGCCGGGGGGCAGGGCCTGTGCAGAGGAGCTGGGCGTGGCCCGGGGAGCCGGTTGGGGGGGCTGGGCGTGGCCTGGGGAGCCGGGCGCGGCCCGATGAAGTGGGCGTGGCCCCGGCGCCCGCACTCACCTCACTCGCCGGCCTCTTGCTCGGCCCCTGCTGGTCACGCAGCATCTTCTCCAGCACGCCGCTGCGGCCCCAGATGTCAAACACCGTGCGCCCGTGCTGGTACCCCACTTCCTGTGCACACCCCCAGCGGCCCGTCAGGAGGTGTGCAAAGTCCCCCCACTTCCTGTATTCTCAAAAGGAGGAAGCAGGGAGGGGCAGCCACCGTGTGCCCTCCCCACCCTCCGCCGCAGGTGGCCGGCACTCACACAGATCTCGTTGAACTTGCCGAAGTCCAGGGTCCGGTAGCTGTCGATGGGGGGGCGCAGGTACTCGCAGTAGTCACTGCTCTTCACCACCTCCAGCTGCCGCACGCAGCACACGTAGGCCAGGCGCGTCTGAATCTCTGCCATGTTCAGCACCTGCTGCCATCACAGCCGCCTGAGTCTCCTGCCCCGGCACCCCCACGACCCAGCCTGGCCGTGGCGCAGGACAGGCTCTGGGGACCCATCCTCCGTCCTGGGGACGTGGGGAGAGGGCGGCAGCACCCAGCTGGGGGTCCTGGAGGTGTCTTCTGGTGAGGGGTGGAGCCTTCAGGCCGGTCTGGCCTCGTTCCTCCCTTCCCCAGAGCTGGCCTCAGGGCCTGGGCAGGGATGGTGAGGGGTGGCCCTGGACCTGCTGGCCTCAGGGTCCAGGAGCAGCCCCCACTCCCTTGCCACAGGACAGGTGTGGGGGGCTGCAGGGAGGAGCCGAAGGGACAGCCCAGCCCACCTGGCAGCACCTCACCTTGACTTTCGTGGCCAAGGGGTTCCAGCGTTTCCACAGCAGCCACCACCCAGACAGCGAATCCCCGTAGTTGGTGAGGTCTGTCTCATCTCGGCTGCCCACGTCAATGGCAATCACCACTTTTGCCCCCATGGACCTGGCCACATCCGCTAGGGAGAAGGCCGCCCTGGTTACCGCCTGGACCAGCACACAGACCCAGGGGATGGGGCAAAGCCTGCCTCACCAAGCCCTGACCTTGGGGCTGTGGGGTCTCCTCTCCGCCATTACACCTTCTAGAGGCAGAAGACCCACACACCCAGTTCTGTGGGCAGCTGTGTGCACACAGCTGTGTCCTGAGCCTTTCTGACTGCATGTCCCACAGGTGACGGGAGTGGCCTGGCCCCCAGCAAGCCGACACCTGCAGGCTGTTAGTTTCTGACTGTGGGCACAGATGGTGCTTAATTGCTCCCAGTTCCTCTACTTGGCCTTTGTTCTGCACGCTGCTGAGCTGACAAACAGGGCCATATGCTGCCACTGCCTGTGTGTGCGTGTACACGCGTGTGCATGTTCTCGGCGCTCTGATGCCAGCCTGACATTTTCCCTTGGCACACTCCAAGGAAAACGTGTTCCAGCCCAGCCTTCTCAGCGCGGGGGCAGCTACAGCAGGGCCCTCGGGGTGGTGTGACCCAGGAGCCTGTGCTCCTGCCAGGTCCCCCCACCGCAGTACCTGGGAGGTTGTTGATGTAGCCCCCGTCCATCAGCAGGTGTCCATCCTTGGGGTCACAGAGAGGGGGCATGTAACCGGACAGGGACATGCTGGCACGCACGTACCGCCACAGGGAGCCTGGGGAGGGGGCCCGGAGCCGCTCATTACCCAGAGGAGGCTACTGCCAGGTCCAGGAGTCAGGGCCTTGCCTCTGCGGTCCTGGAGCTAGTGGGTCTCACCCCCCTGAGGCCCCCTCCACAGAGGGGAGCGCATGGCCCAAGGGCTGAATGGCCTTCCAACTGCTGTGAGCCCCTCACCCCATGACCGAGTGAATTTTCTTTCCTTTATCCTCCTGACTCAGGTTAGCCCCTCACCCCAGGACTGAGGGAGCCCCTCACCCCACAACCAAGTGAATTTTCTTTCCCTCATTCTCCTGACCCAGGTGAACCCCCCGCCCCAGGACCGAGGGAGCCCCTCACCCCATGACTGGGTGAACCCCTTATCCCCCTGACCCAGGTGAGCACCCGTCCCAGGACCGAGGGGCCCCTCACCCCATGACTGGGTGAACCCCTTATCCCCCTGACCCAGGTGAGCACCCGTCCCAGGACCGAGGGGCCCCTCACCCCATGACTGAGTGAACCCCTTATCCCCCGACCCAGGTGAGCACCCGTCCCAGGACCGAGGGGCCCCTCACCCCCATGACTGGGTGAACCCCTTATCCCCCGACCCAGGTGAGCACCCGTCCCAGGACCGAGGGGCCCCTCACCCCATGACTGGGTGAACCCCTTATCCCTCGACCCAGGTGAGCACCCGTCCCAGGACCGAGGGGCCCCTCACCCCATGACTGGGTGAACCCCTTATCCCCCTGACCCAGGTGAGCACCTGTCCCAGGACCGAGGGGCCCCTCGCTTTGTCCTCCCATGTGGCATCCATCAGTGTGACCCATCACTGATTCCGAGAGGGTCCCGTCCAGCCTTCTGAGGCCTTGGGCCCAGGCTGCATCCCTCCCATCTGTGCCCCCAGTAGGGGCATCCTGTATCCTTCATGGACAGAGCTGCCCACACCTGCACGGCAGGAGGCTCACCGTCCGTGTGGACCCGCATCGCCGAGGCTGTGATGTCGGTGGTGATAGCGAAGTAGGGAATCCAAAGGTCCTGCGGGTGGACAGGGCTCAGACGGGCCCTCCCTTGTCACACTCCTGTCCCGCATCAGGGGAGGCTGACCCAGGGCCAGGAGGGGACAGGCGCTACAGGCTGCATGGGCTCCTGAGGGTGGGGGCACACCTCGATCTGCCGGTCCTGGAAGACGCTGCAGATGCTGCTGTTGAAGCTGGCTCCGGAGAACATGGATGTGACGGGGTAGGTGAGGTCCAGTGCGGCCTTCATCATGGACGTCATACCCTGGGGGCACATTCGTGGTTCACAGAAGGCTCCCACACCCCCTGCGGGCTGCCACAGCAGACCCATGGCACACCAAGGGCCTCTTGTGAATGGAACGGGGGTCCAGAGTGTCCTCGGGCCCTGCCCAAGGTCCTGGGGCTTGGTGCCCTGGCTGGAGCTTCAGAGGGGGCAGAGGCTAGCGGACACGCCAGGGCCTGAAAGCCAAGACACAGCCCTGCCCTCAGTTCCTTCTTGACCCCTAAGCCCCGGCTGGCCCGACCCTCACAGGCTCTGCAGCACCCCATGCCTGGGGCCTCCTCAGCTTTGCCTGCTCAGCTCTGGGGCAAGGCCTGGCCCAGGCCCATGGCCAGAGGGTTGGCGAGGAGGAGAGCTCGGGGCGGGCTGCTGGGTACACAAGGTCCCCAGGCCAGGGGGACGCAGTGGAGTGCTCTCGGGAAAGTCACAGCTGCTCAGCCCTGGCTCACATGACACTGTGGCATTCCATCAGGGGTGCCGGGGATGCCTGGCTCTTTTGAGTTCCTTCTGGGTGGGCCTGGGTGGGGCCCATCCTTCCTCAGTGAGGCAGGCAGGACTCAAGACTGACCTCGAACTAGCCTCACAATGCCCAGTGAGGGTGGAGAGGAAGGGTCTTCCCTGCTACGGTGAGCCAGGGCTCAGGGGACGAAGGTCAGGAGGGAGGCGCTTGGAGCCTAGGCTGGACGTGCTCACGCTGTGTGATGTGGGCAGTAAGAACACCTCAGCCACAGACGGAGGAGGCCCCGGTCCTCCCCTGAGGAAGCCCCTGCCCAGCACCAGAGGGGCTCATGGAACTGAGCCAGACCCCAGCACCCGCCATCCCCTCTCCTCAGCACGAGGGGCAGGCACACAGCCCCGGTCCCACCTTGTCCTGGCCAGCTCCCATGGTCCAGTGTTCCCAGGATGGAGGGAAGACCAGCCCAGAGAGCTCTGGCCATTTCCACACTTGGCCCCCCAGTGCCAGACCGGCAGGGAAGGGACAGGGAGAGGCCTGCCTGGTGGCTCTGGGACAGGACGGGCTCGGAGCCACCTCTGCCCATGGGGCGTTCTGTCCCAGTGCTGTCCTGGAGGCTGTCTGCTGTGCGCCAGTCCCCAAGCCCTCTTTTGAGTGGCCACAATGAAGGTGACCAGGCAACTCGTTTTAGGGACCGAAACATTACTGGAACAGAATGGGGAACTGCTGTCAGGGGCCTCCAGACTTGCCGCGGCAGAGGATGACCAATTTTCTTTCCTTTTAAAAGGAGAACATGAACCCTTCTGATCCCACTCATGGCTCCAGCCAAAGCTCGGTTTTGTTCCACAGAAGCAAGCGCAGTGCTGAGGAGGGCAGATGGTGGCCACGCCCGCTGGGGACCAAGGCCCGGCTGCCTCCCTCCGCTCCCCTGAGGGGAGCCTGTTCTCACTGCTGTCTTTGATTCTGTATTTGGTATTTTGATTCTGGAATCCATTTATCACAAGGCCAGACTAATGGCCAAAGTAGTTTACATCTCTCCTGTGACACTGAGCCGCCCCCAGCTGCCCTCACATGATCTCACGCCCCCACGCCAACACCACCCTGCCCTACCTCAACCCAGGCTGGGTGCCATGAACTGGGACAGCACCCAGCCTGACGGGAGGACTCAATAAGCCCATTCTCAGCTGCTCACAGTGCCCTGTCTGGCCTGTAGGGCAGAAACCCCCGTCTCAGACCTGGGCCTGGATCAGACCACCCTCACATTAACCTCCACCATCTCAGACCTGGATCAGACCACCCCCCACCACCAACCTCCACCATCTCAGACCCGGATCAGACCACCCCCCACCGCCAACCTCCATCATCTCAGACCCGGATCAGACCAGCCCCCACCGCCAACCTCCACCATCTCAGACCCGGATCAGACCACCCCCCACCACCAACCTCCACCATCTCAGACCCGGATCAGACCAGCCCCCACCGCCAACCTCCACCATCTCAGACCCGGATCAGACCACCCCCCACCGCCAACCTCCACCATCTCAGACCCGGATCAGACTGCCCCCCACCACCAACCTGCGTCTGCACCTTCTCTATGCTGCCCCTTTGCCTCAGAGGGTACCCTCCTTGAGGGCAGGGCCCTGCAGAGCCACATGAAGAGGCCAATGGCCCCAGTGTCCCTCAGGCACCAGCACAGACCTGGGGACCTTGCTCTAGCGAGGGTGGTGGGTGCCTGCTTACCTCAGCCCACTGCTTGGCCCGGATCCTCATCTGGCTGTAGTTCCGCTCCTCGGAGTACAGGGCACCCATGAAGGCCCCGATGGATGTGCCTCCCACCATGTCCACGGGGATGCCACACTCTGCCAAGGCCTTGAGAACGCCCACCTGGGCACAGCCTCTGCACCAGCCAGGGACACAGAGCCATGAGTGAGCACCAGGCCCAGGCCGTGCCCTGCAGAGGCCTCAGAGGCAGCCACCTGGATCCACCTGCTCATCCTCAGTTCCCAACTCCTCCAAGCAGAGACGCTGACTCAGAAAGGGACTCCAGGTGCAATCCAAGCTCACACCTGTAATCTCAGCACTTTGGGAGGCCGAGGCAGGCAGATCACTCGAGGCTAGGAGTTCAAGGCCAGCCTGGCCAACAGGGCGAAACCCTGTCTCTACTAAAAATACAAACATTAGCTGGGCATGGTGGTGGGCACCTGTCGTCTCATCTACTCAGGAGGCTGAGGCAGAAGAATCACTTGAACCTGGGAGAGGGAGGTTGCAGTGAGTAGAGATCGTACGATTGCACTCTAGCCTGTGTGACAGAGTGAGACTCTGTCTCAAAATAAATAAAATCTCTCTTTCTGGAGGTACTGAGGGACTGTGAGGCTGGGATGGGGAGGAGGATGTCCTGAGAAATGACTGGCATTGGCCTTTTCTATCCACAAACACGGCTGACTCCAGCAAGGTGTCTGAGAGGTGGTGGGAAAACTGGAGTTGAGGGGCCCTGGAAGGGAGGAGCATCATGAGGGGCAGCACCCCAGGAGTCAGGTAAGCTGAATGTAGACCAGCATCCATGAGACCAGGGAACACCCCCGAGACCAGGCAGCCAGCACCCAGGGCCTCAAATCACTGATGCCGCTTTCATACAGAATGTCCACTACTCAACCAAAGGTTACCAGTCACATACAGGCTCTTCTTTTGGCGCCATAGCCAAAAGAAAAAACAGACAATAAAAGTGGACCCCGAGTGCACCCAGATAAGAGACACAGGCTTTTACAGTGGCCATGCTTAAAGTGTGCAAGGAGCCAATTAACGGGTACAAAGCAGACAAGGGAAGACCACCCAGCCCTCAGGAGGGAACTCGGACACGAGCCGCAGCAGGGAGGGTCTTGGAAACATTCGCTGTGGCTTGGCTGAGTCCACCACCCAAAGCTCATGTTGAATTGGAGGAGGGACCTGGAGGGAGGTAACTGGATCATGGGGGCAGATTTGAGGTGGGAAGACTCTTTGAGTGTGGGAAGTCAAGGCCACACTGAGCTGAGGTCACATCACTGCACTCCAGCCTGGACTGGGGTGAGTCCCTGTCTAAGAAAAGTTCTGGAAATGGACAGTGGTAATGTTTGCACAACATTGTAACAGTGTTGCACAATTAATTATATTAATACCATTAATATATTAATACTTAATTGAATACTCAAAAACAGTTAAAATAGTAAATTTTATGTTGTATGTATTTTAACATAATAAAAACCATATGTAATACTGCTGCAAAATATTAAATACTCAGGTATAAGCCTTAAAAACAGGTCCAAAGAATTAAAAACAAGACTGTTAATTCTGGCAGAAAACCAAATGGAAATTCTAGAAGTGAAAAAGATGATAACAAATGAAAAACTCAGTGAGTGGGCTTTACAGCAGAACAGAACAGCTGAAGAGAGAAATGGTAAAATATAAGATGGGTCAGAAGAAAATATTCATTGAATCACGAAGCATCAAAAGAATAGAATATGTAAAATATTGTTTTACAAAATATGTAAAGGAGATACGGAAACATGGGATCTGGCACCAAACTCTAATTTATGTGCGATCTGAGCCACAGAAAGAAGACGGGGAGGCAAGCCGTATCTGAAGAGACGGGGTGGCATTTTTTAGAACTGATGACAGACATCAAGCCTCAGAATCAGGAAGCATTATAAATCCTAAGCATAAATCAAAAGAAAACCATTCCCATGTTGTCAAAAACCCAAGGCAAAAAAAAAAAAAAATCTTTAAGTCAGCCTGAGAAAATAAAAAACACATTACCTTCACTTTTCTATCCTCTGAGTGGTTGTGAGAGACAGCATATATTTACTCTCTGTTTCTTTAGAGACAATGTCTGCTTGGCTAAATGTTAGGGAAAAAAGAATAATCTAAATAAAAGAGAGTAAAATTAAGTAAATAACAAAGATAAGAGCAGATCTTAAAGAGCCTAAAAACAAACATACAATAGAGAAGATGGACAAAGATGAAAGCTGGCACTGGACGGGCCAATTCGATGGGTAGCCCTGGTGAGACTGATCAAGGAAATGAAACAGAGAAAGCACCAAGAAACGAAGGCATCAGGAACGAAGAAGGGAACATCGGTGCAGACACTTTAGTTAAAAACACTGAACAACTTCATGCCGTAAATAGAAAAATTCAGATAAAATGGGCACATTTTTAGAAAAACATAACTCACCAAAATAATGTAAGAAACAGAACATCTGAGTAGTACTGGAACTCAGCACAGATTAAAGAAATTTAATCTTTTATTTATTTATTATTTTTGTTTTTAGACAAGGTCTCACTCTCGCCCAGGCTGGAGCGCAGTAGCATGATCACAGCTGGCTGCAGCCTCAGCCTCCTGGGCTCAAATGATTTCACTCTTTCCTCAGTCTCCCAAGTAGCTGGGACCACAGGCACGCACCATCACACCCAGCTAATCTTTTCATTTTTTGTAGAGACAGAGTCTCACTCTGTTGCCCACGATGGTCTGGAACTCCTGGGCTCAATAAATCCTCCCTCCTTGGCCTCCCAAAGTGCTCAGATTATAGGTGTGAGCCACCACGCCTGGCCTCTTGGAAGGTTTTATGTAAGATTTGTCTTATTTATTCCTTATATGTTTCATAAAATTCACTGGTGAAACCATCTGGACATGAAATCTTCTTTGCGAGGATTTAAAAGTTACAGATTCCATTTCTGGCTGGGATCAGCGGCTCACACCTGTAATTCCAGCAGTGAGCTATGATGATGCCACTGTACTCCAACCTGGGAAACAGAAGAAGACCCTGTCTCAAAAAAAATAAGTAAATAAAAAAGTAAAAATAAAAAAAAGTTTTAAACTTTCCAGATAATAGGAAGAGAAGATGAACTTCCCATTTCAACTTATGAAGCCAGCAAACAAATCTTCATACCAAAACCCAGGAAAGACATTTCAAAAAGGGACAATTTCAGTCCAGTCTTACTCAGGTTTGAATAGAATCTAGCAATATAGAAACAGGGTAACTTTAACACCATGACCAAATGGGTCTATCCCAGGAATACAATATTAGTTTTAATTTGAAAATCAATGTAATTAATGCATTAACAGATTAAAGAGAAAATACAGTCATCTCGATACAGTCACAAAGACAACCATTCATGACAAAAACTCAGGAAACTCAGAATGAAAAGGAACTTCTTCAGTCTGACCAAGAGCAGCCACCAAAAGCCGATGGACAAGATCCCACTCAGTGGTGGGCTGAACAACTGCTCCCATGCTTGGGAACAAGGCTTGGGTGTCCACGCCCACCATGTCTATCCATACTACACTGGTGGTTCTGACCAGCGCAATAAAGAAAAAAAAAAGAAACAAGCCGGGCGCAGTGGCTCACGCCTGTAATCCCAACACTTTGGAAAGTCGAGGCGGGTGGATCACAAGGTCAGGAGTTTAGGACCAACCTGGACAAGATGGTGAAATCCCATCTCTACTAAAAATACAAAAATTAGCCGGGCATGGCGGCGGGCACCTGTAATCCCAGCTACTCGGGAGGGTGCTGCAGAGAATTGCTTGAACCCAGGAGGTGGAGGTTGCAGTGGGCTGAGATCGTGCCACTGCACTCCAGCCTGGGCCACAGAGCGAGACCCTGTCTCAAAACAAACAAACAAACAAAATAATTGGTTATAACCGTTTTGTTTGTAATAACCAAAACCAGAAAACCAACCAAGTGTCCATCAACAGGAAAAGGGAAAGCAAAGCGTGGTGTATCGTGGAAGGCTACTTGGCAATGCCACCGCCGAGCGTCGGGGGCGCAGACAGATCCCAGACATGTTACGCTGCGTGAGCAATGTCAGACACCAACAGGTGCATAGTGGCAAACCTTAGTGAGCACGGGAGGCACAAGCAAGCCCGAGATTAGTGTCCTCAGAGGAGCGCAATGCCGCGCTGGAGGAGCACCAGGAGTGCTGTGGGGAAACGCACTCAGACATCAGAGGCACCTCAGCAGAAAAGATAAACTGTAAGATGCATTCAAGAAAAAATCTTCCAGAAAGTGGAACAAAAAGACAGAGATGAAGAATAGGTGAGAGAAAAGACTAAAAATTAGAAGATCCATCTAAGATGCCCCAAATCTGACCATCAGAAGCTCCAGGAAGGCTGGGCATGGTGGCTCATGCCTGTAATCCCAGCACTTTGGGAGGCTGAGGCAGGAGGATCCCTTGAGCCCAGGAGTTTGAGATTAGCCTGGCAACATGGTGAAACCCCATCTCTCCAAAAAAAAGAAAAAAAAACAACTTAGCCAGGTGTGCTGGCCTGTGCCTTTCGTTCCAGCTACCCTGGAGGCTGAGGTGGGAGAATTGCTTGAGCCTAGGAATTTCAGGCTGCAGAGAGCTATGATGCACCACTGCACTCCAGCCTGGGTGACAGAGTGAGACTCTGTTAAAAAAAACAAAACAACACAACAGCTCCAGGAAGAGAGAACACAGAAAAGAGAGAGAGGGGTAAACATTTTTTATTTAGAAAAATTAAAAATTCCCCAGAGTTGAAGTCTGTGAGTTTCCAAATTTGAAAGGGCCCACTGGGAATCCAGTGCCAATGGATGCAAAAGGAGCCACATGCAGGCACATCATCATGCACCTTCAGAATACCAAGAATGCAGAGTCTCAGGCCAGGCACAGTGGCTCACGCCCATAATCTCAACACTCTGGGAGGCTAAGTGGGGAGGACTGCTTGAAGCCGGGAGTTGAGGCTACAGTGAGCTTATGATTGCCAGGCTGCACTCCAACCTGGGCAACAGAGCGAGACCCTGTTTATTTTTATTTTTTATTTTTTTTTAAGAGAGAGAATCTCCTACAAGTTTCCAGAAGAAAAAACAGGCCTTATGAATAAAAATAGCACTAAATTTCTCAACAGCAATACAAAAAACTAAAAAGACAATGGAACCATGCCTTAAAATTCTCAGGGAAAATTATTTCCATCTAGAATTTTATACCCAGCCAAGCTATCATTCAAGTATGGAAACAGAGTGAGGACATTTGCTGATATGCATGGTTTTAAAATGTTTACTTCCCCATGCATCTTCTCCTAAGGAAATTTCTAGAGCATATTCCACCAAAATGAGGAATAAGCCAATAAAGAAGAAGACATGAAATTGCAGGAAATGGAACTGAACACAGGAGAGAAACAAAGGTAGTTTCCAGGATGATGGTGATGGAAAATTCCAGCGCAACATCTCAGCAGCATGTCAGAAAGCAACCAGTAGAAATAAGAGGAGGCCAGATGGCTTTAGGGAGGATGACTCCTGAAAACTGAACAGAGATGAGTGGTATGTCCGAACATACTGAGAGGAGGTTAATGCTTGCCTCAGTGTATTCGGGTTAATTAATGATACCCAGAAAGATAAACAAATGTAACAATTATTAACTCCAAGGAAGAAACTTCAGTCATCGTATACAATAGGTTGTGACTTAGCTGTGAGTGACACCCACACTGCTGTAATAACATAGACAGTGAGTGCTGGCTGACTAGTGATGGCACCACACTGGGATTTTGAGTGAAAAGGAGGGAGACAGATGCATAGATAGATGAGTGATTGATTGAGAGTTAGAAATAGATAGACTCTGACTGCATGTGTTCAAGGGGCTTAAGAAGTCAACAATCTAAAACCAAGAAAACGAAAAACTTCATAGAATAGGAATATGATTTAGAAATACAGACAAGCAGATAGCCCAAAACACTGGAAGCATTTATTTCTAGGATAACTCTGGATGTGGTGCTGGAGGGAGGGCAAAGGACTGCAGTTACGTGCCTTACAGAACCATATGGCTTCTAATTATTACCTTGATCAAAGCTACGTTGTCATTAGCAATGCTGCTGGTCTGGCCTGCAAGCCAGGTCTGGGTCTGGGCTCAACCGCCCCAAGCCCCTGTACTGTCCCAGGCTCACGGAAAGAGACCTGGGCCCTGTGCCCAGCCTGGCAACCTCGGGCAAGCCATCACATTATTCTAGGCCAACTTCCACAGCTTTCAAGAGAAAGTGCAGCACCGATGAGGTGGAAAGTCCCTTAGACACAGGACACAGTGGGCACTTTACCACCTGGACCAGGCCCAGGGGCTGATGGGGCCCTGCCCTGGGGTCAGCAGAAGCAGCCTCCAGGCCCTGGGACTACCTCTGAACTCTTCCCTAGGTGGTGGTGCTGGCAGCCCATGGGAGATAGGAGGGGCTGCCGGAGAGGCCCCACCTCAGCAGGGCAGCCCCAGCCTGGACCCCCGCCCAGGCACTCCTCGGCGTCCTCCTTTCCTTTCGGGGCAGTGGTAGGAAGCTCCGCCCTGCCCCTTATGCACACCTGGCTCAGGAGAGGGGCATGCGCCTGTCCCACCCTCCTCATGGCTCCAGGGCTCCATCTCTGTTCCATGCGTATTTATTCAAGTTCAGGAGAAGGTGGTCTGATGACAATGCAGGGTAGGAGTTATCTGGGTTAAAAATCCCTTAAGGAACTTAGTTTGGGCAGAGCAGATCATTCTTTATCAAGTGTGTATTACAGTGACGGAAACTCACCAGATGCTGGGAAAGCCAGGCAGAGGAAAGAGCAGAGGTTTCAGAGGAGGAGACGCACACGGCCAACAAGCAACCACTTCTAAGCAAAGATAGTCAAAACGAGAGATGTCTCTTTCTACTAAACTGGCCGTCATAAAACCAGGGCCACACTGGTGTCAGTGGGCACACCGCATGCACTAGGGCCTGCGGGGCCTGCTCAGAGGATGGGTTAGGGTGGAGGCTGGGTCTGGACAGACGGCTGGAGGGTCTCCTTGTCTTCAGGTGACACATTACCCTCCGCTTGGCACCCAGCATCTCCCAGCACCCGAGGGGGTGACTGTCACCACACACACAACTGTGAGGAGTGCGTAGGAAGTGGGGGGACTCACCTTGCTCCCCCTCCCCCAAGCACCAGGGCGATGGCGTTGCCCGTCAGCACCCTCGCCAGGCGGGAGAAGTCTGAGTGCCGGTCCGGGGGCCGCTGGAAGACGCGCTTGTACATCTCCACCTGGGGGAAGAGCCGTGAGGCAGGGCTGGTGCAGGACCCCACCTTCAGCCCAGACCTCACATTCTGACTTGACTGGGAGGAGTTTCCTTCACTTCTGACCCAAACTGACCCCAAATCCTCTCCAGCATGCAGCAGGCCCTGCCTGATAGGACTGGCCAGCACCTCAGAGCTTGGGCCGGGCCCCAGAGACAGCTCGGCTACTGGGGGAGGACGCTGGCAGAGGGCATGTGGGCCACTGAGTGGGCCCAGGTGGGGGCCAGAGAGCACCCTCAGAGTCGTCCTCACGGGGGTCCCCCAATTCTGCAGCAGATGGTGCTTTCAGGGCAGGGGTTCCTGGGCAGAGCTGGGGGCTGTGAAGCAGGAGCCTCACCCTCAGACCCCAGGGCTGCCTGAGGACACCAGAATAAAAAGTCTCAGGATCTTCTGCCCAAAGGAGGGAGCAGTGCTGGCCTGAGGACATGCCCATGACCCTCAGCCCTGAGCACCCCTGACATGAGGCCCATCCCCCAGGGTTCGCTGAGCCCCCAGCCCCTGATGGCCACCCTGTGCCTGCACCCCACCCTGCACCTGCACCCCACCCTGCTGGCTGCCTCCTAGCTGCAGGGGAGTCACCTTGCCATGGACACAAGAGGCCCAAAGGGCAAGATGAAGGAGACCTGAGTCAGGGTCAAGTTCACAAGCACAGGAAGGGCCCAGGGAGCGCAGGTGTCAGGAAATCAGGTAGGGAACGTGAAGAGCACTTTGGACCTTCAAGGAAATAAACGAGGAGCCGTCGGCAGGCAGCCTCGCTCTCCCTGCCTCACCAGCTTGGGCAGACTCCTCCTGGAGAAGACGCGGCGCGGGCAGCAGAGGTGCAGGTGGCCGGAGCACCAGCTCCGCATGTTGAGCCACTCCACGGTACGGGTGGGCGCCGGCCCCTCCTCCCTGTGCAGCAGGATCAGCTGCTTCTGGGCACGCACAGCTGTGCTCTCCAGCATCCGCTCCAGCTGAAAGGCAGAGCCCACGTGTCCATGAGCAGAGGGCCAGCACAGCGGGCCTGAGGGCAGGACCCTGGAAGCAGCTCCTGGGTTCTGCAAAGCAACTTGGCTGTGGCCTGGTCTGTCTTGGGGCTGCTGAAGCTCCAGCGGCAGGGGTCCAACCCTGGGTCAGCTCGCTGTGTGCCGGGCAAGGTCAGACAGCAGGAGGGGGCGCCTCCTCTTTCTGTTTCTCTAACCAGGCCTCATAAGCACATGCAGCAACCTTTTCAAATGAGGTGTTTTGCAAACAAACCCTCACAGGGGAGCATCACTCACTGCAGAACAGGAACATACATCAGAGAGGAGGAATTTTTAGCTGCCCCAGGATTAGCCCAGGCAGGCTTGTGATGAGAACAGAGCAGGGAGCAGAGGAGGGAGGAAATGCAAACTGGAGGCAGGAAGCTGGAGAATGGAACAGGACTGGGCAGCTGTGAGCCCGAGGCCTCGCCTGCAGCAATGGCCAGGCGGAGAGTCTGCGAGCAATCAGGTCAGCCATCTGGTGCCATCTGGGAACCTGCAAACACAGCCCAGGCCAGGGGCCCTGCCGGCCGGCGTCCTAAAGGTGCCTGCACAAGGCTGTTCCCGTTGGCTGAGGATGCAGGGGCAGAGGGTGAGGCATTCACAAGAGGAAAACTAAGAAGCCAGAAAAAGCAGTGAGGGGAACAGGAACGCTGAAACCTAAGTGCTAAGGAGAAAGGCTAACTTCAGACGGCATAAAATAGGGCACTGTTTATGTAAAATGTGAGACCTGGAAAGAGCGCTTCCTGCACGCACTGTGAAAGTGCAAAAGGCCGCCAGAGGCTCCAACTTCACAAGAGGCCACGTGGGGCACCTGCCCCACTCTGTGTTAGAGCTGCCAGAGGTCAGATCGTGATGTGTTTTTAAAACATGGGTGGCAGGTATCTGGGTTTTGGCTCTTATTATCTGTCCTTTTCTGAGTTCGTGCAACATTTCACTCCAAGGAAAAGAGAGACGGAAGGTTCTGAATGGAGGGCTCTCCCCAGCCCCACTGGCCCTCCCCACGCTCACCTCACCCAGTGTGGGCTCCTGGTCACCCAGGCCCACGATGAGGATGCAGTCGGCCTGGCGCACACAGCGCTGGGTCCAGGGTGTGAGCGTGCCATCCGCCTGGTAGAGCACGATCCTGTGGGTGTCCTCCTGCTGCCCCAGCCAGCTGGACAGCCGGTATTCATGGACACTGCAGGCCACAGAGGGAGTGCCTCACTGCCCCACAGGGTCCCGGCACTCTCTCAGCACGTGACCCCAGTGGAAAGAGGCAGCAGAGGCCGGAACCAGCCACTGCCCCTTCCCCTCCCTGCCCAGCATTTCCTGCCATCCCTAGTTTGCAGCAAGTCATTCAGGGCCTGGACTGCGGAGCAGAGCTGCAGTTAAGCCCAGAGGCTGGGGCTCGCGGCGGGGCAGGCGGGGGAGGGTGAGACCCGGGGTTGCCCAGGCAGGAAGAGGGGGCCTGGGGTCCCCTGAGAGGCCTAACAGTGCCCAGCAGGTCAGCGCTGCCCAGTGTGTCCAGTGAAGGGATTCAGGTCATTGGCCCTCACACCAAGGCGTGCTGGACGAGGAGCACGCTGCAGTGCAGATGCTGGTCATGGACACAGGGAGGACACATCTCAGGGCCGCACTGGGCTGGTTGGGAGGAGGGAGCTGGGGCAGGCAGCACGCACCTGTCCAGGGCTGCGGGGCCGAGGCGTCGTTTTATGTTGTCGCTGGTCAGCAGCAGGGTCGGGCCTGAAAACACCACCACCAGTAATGGAATCTGCCCAGGCAGCTCAGCTCCAAGGCCAAGAGTCCACTTCCCGTCCCCAGGGACAGGGAGGGCAGTGAGAGTCTGCTCCCCGTCCCCAGGTCCTGCTCCCCTGAGCACAACTCTTCACCTGACAGTGGGGAAGGGCCTGGGGCCTGATGCTACCTCCCCTCTGTCCTGAAGGAGGCAGCGACCCTGGGTAGCCTCTCTGAACCTCGATCTCCTCCAGCACGAGGGGCAGTGGAATCTCTGTGTCCGTGCTGTGTGCGCAGGCAGGGAACACAGGGCAATGGGAGATAACATAATTTCCCAAATCCAGATATTGAGGTACCAGAAGCCAAGAGGCCAAGGTCCCCAACGTGGAGACACCCGTTTGTTCATGTTTATGTCAGCACAAGTCTTCCACACAGGCACGGCGGTCAGGACCCTTCTCGACCAGGGGTGCCAGAGCCAGCCCTGGCATCACAGCCACCAGAGGCTCGGGGGAGAAGCTAAGATGAGGGGCTCAGCCTGAGGAGGTGCTGCTTGGCAGTGGCAGGGTGGGAAAGGTCCCAGAGCCTGACATGTGGGAAGGGGGGCGGTCTAATTCTAATTAAAAGCCGAGATGAGAGATCACTGTGTCCTGGGCCTTGCCTTAACTGGCACACAAAATAAGCACCCCTCTTACAACTGAAATGGGCACAACTCTGAGCTCAAAATCCAGCCCAGTGCTGGTGGGACGTGGAGCAGCCAGAACCTGCTCACTGCTGGTGGGAGTGCTGCCTGGCAGCTCCACCCAACACAGTCTGCAGATTCCATGAAACCCTTATTAAAATCCTAACAGCTTTTTTGTTTTTTTGAGACAGAGTCTCACTCTGTCGCCCAGGCTGGAGTGCAGTGGCGCGATCTCAGCTCACTGCAACCTTCACCTCCGCTGTTCAAGCGATTCTCCTGCCTCAGCCTCCCTTGTAGCTGGGATTACAGGTGTGCACCACCACGCCTGGCTAATTTTTGGTATTTTTAGTAGAGACTGGTCTTGAACTCCTGACCTCAGGTGATCTGCCCGCCTCAGGCTCCCAAAGTGTTGGGATTATAGGCATGAGCCACTGTGCCCAGCCGAGAATAACTAGGCCAGGCGCGATGGCTCATACCCGTAATCCCAGCACTTTGGGAGGACGAGGTGGGCAGATCACGAGGTCAAGGGATTGAGACCAGCCTGGCCAACATGGCAAAACCCCGTCTCTACTAAAAATACAAAAATTAGCCAGATGTGGTGGTGTGCACCTGCAGTCCCAGCTACTCGGGAGGCTGAGGCAGGAGAATCGCTTGAACCCTGGAGGCGGAGGTTGCAGTGAGCTGAGATGGCGCCACTGCACTCCAGCCTGGGCGACGAGAGCAAAACTTGGTCTCAAAAACAATAATAAATAATAAATAAATAAAAGCTATTCTCAAAACAAAATTTTAAGACACATAAGGCACTGATGGCCTTGTCTGATGGTCCTGACTGTTGTTTCATGACACATATTCCCAGCGCATGCAGAAAATCTTATTTCCAGTGACATCACTCAGAGTATTCCACGTGCATCCAGGAATTCCAAGTATTCCAGGAATTTGGAAACACTAACCAACGCTGACCCTGGCCACCCACCGCAGCGTCCCCTCAAAGACAGAGGGCGGCCGGCATGTGCCCTCCAGCAGGCCTAGAACCCAAGGACAGGCTGGGGGCTCTGCCTGGAGGGATCCGCCACGGTCATCTGGGGTGCTCTCAGCACCTCAGCGTGGTGGTACGTGGCACGTGGTGGGAGGCCAGGGTCATACAACACACTCCTCCTAACGGCAAGCCCAGGCCCTGAGGCCTGACAGTCCAGAAGGTGTGAGCTTCACACATGTCCCCTGGGACCTGAGCTGACCCCCAGCAGCTGGTGTGGATGAGCCACTTTTTAGGTCCTAGGGTCAACCTGGAGGACTGTGTGGGCAGGTGGAGGAGGCTGGCTGGAGGCCAGGAGGCCCAGGCTTACCGATGGCGCTGAGGGCGTGCTCCAGCTCCAGGGCAAAGGTGGTGAGGGGCACATCCTCTGACACGGGCATCAGTGCCACCGTGGACAGGTTGACAGCCGGGTTCCCCGAGTCCCACTTGCTGCCTGCCGTGGGGAGCCCAAACTGGTGACCTGTGGAGCAAAGGGCCCGTGTCAGCCAGGACAGCCCAGACATTCGCAGAGGCTTCCAGACGCAATGCGGACCCTCAGGCTGCCCAGAAGCAATGCAGCAGCACCAGAGGCTGCCTGGACGTCACACCTCCCCATCCTCAGAGGCTGCCTGGGCCTCACGCCTCCCCAGCCCTCAGAGGCTGCCTGGGCCTCACGCCTCCCCATCTTCAGAGGCTGCCTGGACCTCACGCCTCCCCAGCCCTCAGAGGCTGCCTGGGCCTCACGCCTCCCCAGCCCTCAGAGGCTGCCTGGACGTCACACCTTCCCATCCTCAGGCTGCCTGGGCCTCACGCCTCCCCATCCTCAGAGGCATCTTGGTCTCACACCTTCCCCAGCTCTTCCTGATGAGCTGCCAGGCCACACCTGCAGGCACCCCCAGGCCCCACACAGCACGCCAGACACGCACTGGCCCGGGCCCAGGGAGTGGATTTGTCCTGACCCACTGAAGAAAGTGGTTCACAGAGCGACTGAAAAGAATGTGAGGGTCAGAATAAACTAAACAGTTAACGCACTCTCCAGATGAGAGGACTCATCCTCCGAACCAAGTGAGGGTCAGAATAAACTAAACAGTTAACGTACTCTCCGGATGAGAGGACTCATCCTCCGAACCAACCCCTGGTAGAGTTTTGCCACCACTCTCTCCAGGAGCAGTAAACAACACAATGGTCTAGAGAGCAACCGGCCAGTTTCTCTTGTCTGTTATCTACACGGAATTCAGGAAACCAAGGGAGCACAGCGTAGCTGTGGGAAGCCTGGGCCCGGCCCAGGAGACCCCGGAGACCCGAGTGAGGCGCTCAGGGCAGGCCGGGCTTTCCTCTCTCTAAGACCGGGGCCTCCAGGGCCCTCCAAGGTGCCCACCCAGACAGGCAGACCCCTCTCCCCAGCCCCCACGTGGGCTGAAGGGCTCCTCAGCCAGCACAGCAGCAGGGACATGGACCAGGGGGTCTGCGAGCTTGAGTCCCGCAGAGGGTCCCAGGCCCTTGTTACTGGATGGCGCCTGGCGAGTGGCATCTCTGCTTCCACAGAAGAGGTTGAGGGGACAGCCTCACTGCTCCTGAGGGCACCACACCACCAGCCACACTCCTGCCACACGGGGTCTCCTGCATTCCAGGTGCCATGGGCACTCCTCCGCAGCCCCCATGGCGCAGCCTTCCCACAGGCTGTCCCCTGGCCTGTGCCTCCTGCCCCCAGTAAGGCGGCTTCCAAAATCCACCCGACATGGCAGGTCCTGATCAGCCAAGATCAGAGTAAGGGGACACAGTATGGTCAGGGAAGAGGCCAGGAGAGCAAACCTGGGTGCACAGAACCAGGTGAGGCCTTCAGGGCCATTCCCTGCAGCTCCCAGGAGGCACACGGCGGTGCCGAGGCAGCGCTGTGGGTAAGACCCTGCAAATAGGAAACACGGCTCGCAGAACAAGCGCACAACCGTCAGTCAGAAAGAACAAGGCACGAAGTCCTGCGCTCACAGGAAAACAGCTGATGTGCTGCTGAGCAGGAAAGCTGTAGAGTGGTTTATAAATACAACTCCATTATTAAATAAATATTCAGTGCCTCCCCAAACAAAAGCACCTGTACCTGTACGCAGGCAGAAACAGAAAAATGACGCTGCCCACCCAACATCCCAGATGAACGTCCAAGACTCACACATCCCTGGATCCTCCCGCTGGACGTGGGCCCTCACTTCCAGCCCCAGGCAGGCTCCTACTGGCCCACCAGTACCACGCCAGTCCCTGCCCTCAGTCCAACTGATCACCGGGAGCCCTGGGCCTCCACTGCCCAGCCTTGGGGTAGCTTCAGCCGCCTGAGAGGAGGCTCTGTGCACAGTGGCCAGAGCTGACCTTCAACGCCCAAGTCCGCCAGGAGCCTTTTTTGTCCAAAGCCCCTGGTGCTCCTCCCCACTCAGAACAAGCCAAAGTCTGCAGTCCCTAAGAGCTGCTGGTGACCCCCACACCACACAGCTCTCTCCCTGGCCTCACAGATCCTGATCTTCTCGGGGAGGGCTGCCCCCACCACTTGCATGCCCCTGCCCCTCCCCACCCTCTTCTGAGCCATCTCTCTTGCTTTCTTGGTCTCATTTCGTCCCCGCCGCAACTCGACTGCAGCTCTAGGAAGGGTTCTTCCCTGACTGGCATCCTGAGCACAGTGCCAGCTTCTGATGGGGCCCAGTGCACAGCCGGCCCCAGCAGGTGACCCAGGGATGGAGGGTTGGGTGCTGCGCCACAGCTGCCCAGGGCACAGTTTCCTGTGCCCGTCTCTGCCTGGAGGCTGCAAAACCCAGTCAAAATCCCCAGCTGCTCACAGACCGCACCCAGCTTCTGTCAACGGCTGTGACCCAGCAGTGCTGGAGACGCGCAAAGGCGTCCACACGGAGCCCTGGTGGGGATAAGCGCTTGGAGGGAGGAGTGGCCCAAGGGGCAGGCCTGGAGCGTGGGCTGGCCGTGTGTCGCCATGGGGCTTGTAGACCCCAGGAGGAGACCCCAGTCCTGAAGTAAATACCTGAACTACTGGCCCCAGTAAAGGACCCTGCCTGACATGTGTGCAGCTATGTCTGAAGGAAAAGATCCAGGGCAATGGCGCCTCAGCAACGCTTGAGCAGCTGTAAGAGGGGGGCACCCGTGTCGTCATCTCTTGCCTTTGGGGCTCTTAGGTCTTTGTGCAGCCTACACAGCCTTTGTGATAAAACTTCACAATGACAGACAAGAAAATGAAGCAAAATAAAACCCTACCAATTGTCCACCCCTGACCAGCAAACACCCCACCAGCTGTCCACCCTGATCAGTAAACACCCCACCAGCTGTCCACCCTGACCAGCAAACACCCCACCAGCTGTCCACCCCGACCAGCAAACACCCCACCAGCTGTCCACCCTGACCAGCAAACACCCCACCAGCTGTCCACCCCTGACCAGCAAACACCCCACCAGCTGTCCACCCAGACCACCAAACACCCCACCACCAGACCACACAGACAACCAAACACCCCACCAGCATTCACAATCCTGACCAGGGAACCCCCCCCCCCGCTGTCCCCCCGGACCAGCAAACACCCCACCAGCTGTCCCCCCCGACCAGCAAACACCCCACCAGCTGTCTAACTCCTGACCAGTAAACACCCCACCAGCTGTCCACCCCTGACCAGGAAACACCCCACCAGCTGTCCACCGCGGCCAGCAAACACCCCACCAGCTGTCCAGCCCAACCAGCAAACGCCCCACCAGCTGTCCACCCTGGCCAGCAAGCACCCCACCAACTGTCCACCCCTGACCAGTAAACACCCCACCAGCTGTCCACCCCTGACCAGCAAACACCCCACCAGCTGTCCACTAACTGACCAGCAGACACTCCACCAACTGTCCACCTCTGACCAGTAAATGTGCCACCAACGGTCTACCCCTGACCAGCAGACACTCCACCAACTGTCCACCCCTGACCAGCAAACACCCATGCCAAATGTCCACTGACTGACCAGCAACCATCCCCCAACTGTCCACTCGCTGACCAGCGAACATCCATACCAACTGTCCACTCACTGACCAGCAAACAGCCACACCAGCTGTCCACTCACTGACCAGCAAACAGCCACACCAACTGTCCACTCACTGACCAGCAGCCACACCAACTGTCCACTCGCTGACCAGCAAACACTCACACCAACTGTCCACTCGCTGACCAGCAAACACCCACACCAACTGTCCACTCCTGATCAGCAACCATCCACACCAACTGTCCACTCCTGATCAGCAAACAGCCACACCAGCTGTCCACTGGCTGACCAGCAACCATCCACACCAACTGTCCACTCACTGACCAGCAACCATCAACACCAACTGTCCACTGACCAGCAACCATCCACATCAACTGTCCACTCACTGACCAGCAACCATCCACACCAACTGTCCACTCACTGACCAGCAAACACTCACACCAACTGTCCACTCACTGACCAGCAGCCACACCAACTGTCCACTCGCTGACCAGCAGCCACACCAACTGTCCACTCGCTGACCAGCAAACAGCCACACCAGCTGTCCACTGGCTGACCAGCGAACACCCACACCAACTGTCCACTCACTGACCAGCAAACACCCACACCAACTGTCCACTCGCTGACCAGCAAACACCCACACCAACTGTCCACTCGCTGACCAGCAAACACCCACACCAGCTGTCCACTCGCTGACCAGCAAACACCCACACCAACTGTCCACTCGCTGACCAGCAAACACCCACACCAACTGTCCACCCCTGCAGAGAAAGCAGAGGAGGCCCCTGCTCTGCCAACTGGAGGTTGGAGATCAAGGAAGCCTCCGAATCTGCGAATGAAGACCCAGCCTGTGCCAGGGTCAGGTGTGTGGCTCTGAAAGCTGAAGACAGCACAGAATGTAGCCTTCACGCTGGCCTTGGGCAGGACCCAGTAGGCAGACCAGGGTCAGTTCACATTCAAACCACACTCCACAAACATCAGCCCGGACATGCCCTGTGAATACAAGCACACTGAGAGTGAAAACTGAAGACTTAAACGGGAACCAGAGTCTCATAGCCTAACACATCAGGACACAAAAGCCACAGTGACCAGGCCACGTCCACAGTAACCAGGTACGCCAAGAGCAAGGAGAATCTGAACCAGAGCAACAGAAACAGCCACAGATAAAAATGACCACGTGTCATGGACAGAATTATTTCTCCAGGACAATAAAGCCATGATCATTTCCAGCTACAACCAGCAATCCCGAACACTCCCAAAACAAAGACAAAGAGAGAACGTCTTAGCAAAGAAACAGGAGGTATACAGAAAAACCAAAACACAACGACAGAAAATTTTTAAGACTCTCTGATAGTCCTCAAAGCAGAATGGAGATGACAAAAAGCCAAAGATCCTGAAGACAGATCAAAATAAGCAGTTCCATCTTAACATCAGAGAGAGAAAAAGAGATTCAAAAAATGAACAGTGGCCCAGAGACCTCGGGGACAATAGTGCAAGGTCTGACATTCGTGTCATTCTATTTCCAGAAGAGGTGGAGGAGTATAAGGTTGAAAGAATTATTTAAGGAAATAAACACGGAACACTTCCAAAACTTGTTAAAAGTTATAAACCTACGGGTCCAAGACAAAGAACCGCAAACAGGATTCTGGGGGTAAGCATTCACGCTCAGACACGTCCAAATCGCATTTCTGAAAACTAAAGACAGGGAAAAGAACCTTTTTCTGTGTGTTTGTTTTGAGCAGGGTCTTGCTCTGCTGCCCAGGCTGGACTGCAGTGGTATGACAGTTGCTTACTGTGACCTCCAACTCTGAGGCTCAAAACATCCTCCCACCTCTGCCCCCTGAGTAGCTAGGACTACAGATGTGTGATACCATGCCTGGATAATTTTTCAAATTTTATTTATAGAGACAGGGTCTCACTACGTTGCCCAGGCTCGTTTCGAACTTCTAGGCTCAAATAATCCTCCCAAAGGGCTGGGCTAAGGTGTGAGCCAGTATACCAGGTCAAAAAATGCTTGCACACAGCTAGAGAGTAACGATGTGTTACCTACTGGAGAACATCTGAATCCCTGGATCTTTCATTAGAAGCAACAGAGGCCATGAGGAAGTGGCACAAAATTTTAAAAGTGCGGAGATACTTTGTATTTCTGCCAAGCCGGAATTATACATCCAGCAAAAGCACCCTTCAGGACGAGGGCAAGGCAGAGACATTCTAAGACGAAGGAGAAAGCAAGAGGAACCGTGGCCATCACACCTGCTCTGAAGGAACCACTAACCACGATTCTTCAACAGCAAGAACACAACCCCAGAAGGAAACCTGAGACATCACAAATGAAGGAAGACCAGAAGGAATGGCGACTCTCTGGGTAAACATCACACACTAGTCTCCTCTTAAGTTTTAAAAATTATGTTTGATGGCTGAAAGTGAAAGTCATAGCCCTGTTTTTAGGGAGGGTGGGGTTCATTGTACACAGAGGTAACAGGACAACCACGTCATACAGGGGGAAGGATGATGTGACCAGACAATGGTAAGGTCTCCACATTCCACCTAAAGTGATAAAATGTTGCTGTCAGTAGACAAGGATAAGTTAGGTATGGATACTGTAATAGCTGGAGTAACCACTGAAAATATCATATGAAGAGTCGTCATGGAAGCCACAGCTGATGGTAATAATGGAATACTCAAAAAAGTTCAAGTAACCTAAAGGAAGATAGAAAGCTGGGCGCAGAGGCTCACAGCTGCAGTCCCGGCTACTCAGGAGGCTGGGGAGGATCACTTGAGCCCAGGAGTTAGAGGCTGCAGTGAGCTACGATTGCACCTGTGACAAGTCACTGCACTCCAACCTGGACAAAATAGTGAGACCCCATCTCCAAAATAAAAAGACAGAAAAGAGAAAATACAGTCGTGTTTAACAACGGTGGGGGCTATGAGAACAGAAAAAACAATAAAATGGGAAGACGTAAATCCCAACAAAATAATTACACTAAGTATCTATGGCCTAAACACACAAAAGATAAAGATTGTCAGTAGGGATGAAAAATACGTGATCCAACCAGACACGTTCTACAAGACACTCACTTTGAAATTCATGGTGCAGCTAAGTGGAGAGGGAAGGGTTACATTACGTGTTAGACAGTATCCCCCAAAATTCACGTCTACCAGAACCTCAAAATGTGACCTTATTTGGAAACGGTTTTGCAGAATGACTCAGATGAAGATGGGGTCACCCTAGAGGGGGGTCACACTTCGCTGACTCTGTGTGGCCTTCTGTGCATCCATCCATTCCTTGGACAGACGTCTGTTCAATGCTGTGCACCATCACTGTGTGAACACAGGCGCACACTCCTGCTCCCAGACAGCTCACATGCCAGTGCCAGAGGCAGGTGACAGGTCGTGCAATGTGTCAGGGGTGACAAGTGCAGAGGAGAAAAAGGAAGCACTGAGAGTGCAGGGCTGGGACTGTAGGTGTGTGCTGCCATGCACACAGGTCCGGGAGGCTGTGCCGAGGTGGAGACGCAGGACGCCCAGGAGCAGCCGGGCTCTCCGAGGGCTCCAGGCAGAGAGCAGCAGTCACAGAGGCAGGAGGCAGGAGAGGAGCTCCCAGAACAGCAAGAGAGTCTAGAGTCAAATGCTGTCTGCCAGAGATAAACAGTCAATGTCAGAGTCCTCAAGCATGTGGGACCCAGTGAAAAAGGATGGCCTGAGAGCTAACAGTGGCTCTGGAAAAAAGTGCACCTCAGAACTAGGAAAGGATGAATATGCTGGAGCAGGAAAAACTAGCTTCCCAACACTCTAGAATGGTCTCATCGTCCTTCCATGCTTAGCACAGGACAGAGAGCACTCTCCAGGGGGCGCCAGCTGAGCTCTGTTCCACCAATGTCATTTCTCAGAGGTTTCACCCTGTTTCCTTTTTTTCAATCAGCTGACACGAATAGGAGGGAGATCTATCACATTCATCTTTTCACATATACTAGACACTTCCTCCAACGCTGCCCACATTGAGACACAGTTTTACAAAATTACTAGGCTGGGATGGGTAGGACTCTGAGGTGGGTGGGACCACGGGTTGGCGGGGCTCCAGCACAGGGCAGGCCCATGGGCTGTGTGAGTGGGGCCCCAGGATAGGGCAGGGGCCCATGAGCTGGGTGGGTAGGGCTCCAGGACACAGCAGGGCCATGGGTTGGATGGGCGGGGCCCTGGGTTGGGTGTGGCTCCAGGATGGGGCGGAGCCATTGGCTGGGTGAGTGGGACCATAGACTGGGTGGGTAGGGCCAAGGGCTGGGAGGGTGGGGCTCCAGGACAGGGTGGGGCTCCCAGGAGGCTCTGGGTTGGGGGAGGTGACCCACCTGTCACAGGTCCCTGCTGGAGGCTGCCCAGGATCTTCTCACCCAAGAGATGAATCAGCCGAGTCACCACCTGCAGGCAGACAGAGGAGCTGAGAGCCACACATTTTAAAGAGAGAAACGCTGGGAACCAAAGAATGATGCTCAACAATAGAGAGACTCTGCAAATGGCATTGGATCTGCTTTTCAAAACCTCCACGCACTGAGTTGCACGGGCTGTGGCTGTCCTTGCAGCTTCATGATGCCCAGGTAAGCCCTTCCAGTTGCTAGGCCAGCAGGTACAAGGGGCATGTCCCCTGTAACCCTGAGCCCACACCAGCCTCTCGCTCTCACTTCAGGGCAGGTGGATAACTCCAGGGGAAGCCACTCCAACCCTGAAGGCAGGACAACGGCAGGCTAGTGGGTTCCCTGGAACTGAGGCCTCACTGTGGCCATAGCTCCTGGGTGCACAGCCCCCCTTCAGGGCACGGCCAGGGACCATTTGTCCTAACTGGACCAGACAGTCCCTACACCAGGCGTCACTGGCCTGAAGGGGGAGGGAGTCACAGCCCAGGGGCTGACTGACCGTTCAGCAAAGCCAGCACCGTGACAGTGGCACCCAATGGCTCCACCCACACTGCTCCCCAGAAGCTGCTGGTCTGATGGAGCCCCGCAGCGGCCTCTAACAGGTGGGCCAGGGCTCCTGCCTCAGGTGCTCATGAGGATGAGGCCTGCCCTGCAGCCCAGATGGAGGAGCGGCCTGCTCCCTACTGCTCCCAGCAACTGTGGCTGCCTGCTGGCCCTGTGAGTGGCACTCTCGCACTCCGCCAGGCTCTCCTGGTACATAAATAGGCAATTGCAGCATGCGCCAGGGCCCAGGAGGTGCAGGCGGGAGAAGCGCTGCCTGAGGGGAGGCCGTGGAGGGAGGGCCGCGATGGTCTCCCAGGGTGAGCCCCCAGGATGGCCGAGAGGTGCTGGCTGTGGAGGGCCCTGGGACATGCTGGGGGCCACACCTGCACCCTCTTTCCATTTACTCTACAATGAAAAACTCCTTGGGGTCCATGCGCTGGGTGCTGATCAACAACCACAGACCTGCACTTGAGGCCCCTCGGCTGCTCCTCCCTGGGCCCTCTCCTTGCCACTGGCCACGCACTTCCGAACAGCCTGACCTGTCCTTCTCCACATCTCAGAGCGACAGTCGTTTCCCTATCCTCACTCACGAGTGGAGAGGCCACCCGAGAAGGCAACTGTGTGACTGTTCCAGGAGGCAGCACAGACAGACGCCTCTCCAGGACTCCTGCCCCCTGCTCCCAGCCCCCACCCAACTAGGCTCTGATCTTCACCTCCTTCGAAGCGTCTCTCCAGATAGTTTCCATCCACATGTACATAGACCAAATGATCACCACAACTCGGGGCACAGCTTAGGACACAGCCTGTACCACCGTCACCTGCACTGCCCTCACCCACACCCTCACCAGCCCCACGCCCTCACCCGCTCCAATCCCTCACACGCTCCGCTCCCTCACCTGTCCCGCTCCCTCACCTGCTCCGCGCCCTCACCTGCTCCGTGCTCTCACCTGTGCCGTGCCCTCACCCACACCATCCATCCTTACCTGTGGGTACCTGCGCTTGATAGATGTGAGGGCTCCTGCTGGCAGCTTGGCTAATTCTGAGTCCCGAACCGCATGCACCGTGGTCGCCCGGGCCTGGTGGGTCAGCGTCTCCACCTGAGGAGAGGACCTGGCTGCTGGGGCCGCAGGCTTGGGAGGGTAGGAGCCAGCTAGGCCTGTCCCTGATGGCCTCTGCCTCCCTTCAGAAGCCACACACGGCCCCAGGGTGCAGAAAGAAGGGAGGAGCCCAAGGCTCCCACAGGTGGAGGCAGCCAGTGAGTGCTGGTGTGTGGCTGCTTCAGAACCACTGGAATGCTAGAACATGCTAGAAGCCAAAGGTGCCCCCATTAACCCAGGCAAGTCGCAGACACAGGCATTGTACACCACAGGCTGGAGCATGGGCAGTCTCAGCCCTCCCGTACAAATAAATGCTTTTGGAGAACACCTCTTTTTAAAATATGTCCCTCAGAGCCTACAGGAGCCCCGCCATGGAGCACTGAGGCCTCCCTGCCGGCATCCGGCCAGGTGTGTCAGCCTTCACCCAGTGGACAGAGCTGGAACCCACATACCGCCAACCAGAGGCCCAGAGCCTGCTGAGCCGTTGGGAGCTCAGGACGGATGGAAAGACCTTCGGCACTGGCAGAGCTGAGGCAAGATGATGCCAGAGCACGCTGGCACAGAGTTCCCTCCACCCTGGGCAAAAAACGGAGCACACTCGACACCTCCAACCTCAGAGAGGCTGCCCAAAGACCATGCTGCCCTCAGGAGGGGGTGCCTGGGCCACCCACACACTGGTTTAAAACTTAACACAGGCCAGGTGCGGTGATTCACGCCTGTAATCCCAGCACTTTGGGAGGCAGAGGTGGGCAGATCACTTGAGGTCAGGAGTTTGAGACCAGCCTGGCCAACATGGTGAAACCCCATCTCTACTAAAATTACAAAATTAGCCTGGCATAGTGGCACATGCATGCAATCCCAGCTACTTGGGAGGCTGAGGCAGGAGAATCACCTGAACCCGGGAGGCAGAGGTCACAGTGAGCCAAGACGGCGCCACTGCACTCCAGCCTGGGCAACAAAGCAGGACTCCATCTCAGAAAAAAACACATTAACACAAATCGGCAGACACCCAGGCTGCAGCACCTTGGAGCTGAGCAGCTGCCGCTCACTTGGGACGCAGGGCCTACTGTGCTGGAGGCCCCAGGAGGCCCAGCACGGCTGCAGCCGTTCCAGTGGAGCCCCCACCAGAGGCAGCTCCTGCCGCTGCCAGCCCTCAAGAGACACCCGGACGCACCCAGGCCCGTGTGCCCGTAACACCCCGCAGAGGCAGAGCCCGGAGCTCACTGTAAAGCCACCCCGGGCATCGCTCTTGCCACGTACTCCCAGGGCTCACTCCTAAGGAACCGGCCAGGCCACACCCAGGCCAGAACCCAGGATGCCCCGGGAGAGATGCAGAGGGCAGGGAGGCGGGAACAGGCCCAGCACCTACCACACCGACAAGGTCTCCTCGGCCATACTCGCCGGCCAGGCGCTTCTTCCCGTCGTCCTTCCGGATCACAGAGCGCAGCCGGCCGCTGAGCACGATGTAGGTGCAGTCAGACCTGTCCCCCTGCCTGCGGGAGACACAGAGGCCCTGCAGCCCTGGGCCACCTACCTCGGCTCCCACACCCAGCTTCCCAACACCAGCCAGACCTCAGAACAGAGAAAGAGAAAATGCAGACTTCTCACTAACTTATTTTTGGTTCGGAAAATGTATTTGTTATTTTAAAATGTTTATGTTAAGATGCATGGGTTGTTTAAAACGAATAAATATTCTCCAATTTCCTTGGTTTTAATTATTATTTTTTGAGATGGAGTCTCACTCTGTCACCCAGGCTGGAGTGCAGTGGCGCGATCTCGGCTCACTGCAACCTCCGCCTCTCAGGATCAAGCGATTCTCCTGCCTCAGCCTCCCGAGTAGCTGGGATTGCAGGCATGCGCCACCACACCCGGCTAATTTTTGTATTTTTAGTAGAGACGGGGTTTCACCCATGTTGGTGAGGCTGGTTTTGAACTCCTAACTTCATGATCTGCCCGCCTTGGCCTCCTAAAGTGCTGGAATTGTAGGCATGAGCCACCGCACCTGGCTAGTGGGGCCCTTTTAAAGGGACGGTGTGGACTTGAATATACTGACACGGAGAGATACCCGTGGAGCACGTGCTGTCTCTTAGCATGCGCGGGCACCACGAAATCCAGGAGGCCATGAGGCATGTTTCCAAACTAACCTGGTGTAGGGCTGGGGAAGTGCACCCTTCTGTGTGTGGCTTCCACGGTAACTGTGCTTTGCCCATCCCTGGCTCCCACACGCCAGGGCAGCACAGACGCCAAGTGCATGGCACCCACAGCCTCACCTGTATATCGCTCGCCCAGCCTCCACCTCCACCCAGTCCAGGGCAAAGTCGATTTGCCGCACAAAGGACGACATCCTCTTCACCACCGTGTGTGCCACGCCCAGGACAACGGTGGGCTGCTTCCGCATGATTCTGCCAGACAGCCCGGAGTCACTCCCGCCCCATCCCTCTAGCCCTACCCTTCGCCCAGGGCCACAGTGCTCGGGAGTAGGTGGGACGCTCAACTCCCACCCCACACTGAGGGCGCAGAGACTATGGTGGGAGCTGGGACAGGGCACATGCCGGTCCGCTGCCTGCCCCACAGCACAGCACTGCCCGCCACATGCCCAGTGACCAACAGCTGTTGGAGACCTCAGAGAGCCCCCTCCTGGCACACCCACACTGCGGCGTCAGGACACCCAGCATCAGGACCCAGCTGGAGCCACTCACGCCAGGCCTGGAAGACAGAGGCCATGCAGAAAGCCCTTCTCAGCTGTGCCAGGGCCCCACTGCCCCCACCCCGGCCCACTGCCCTGCTCGGGGTCCCAGGCTGAAGCAGAGCTCGGTGCGGTGCTGTCTGCTGGATTACAGGCGTCAACCGCTGCGCTTGGCCAACCCCGTTTCTTCAACTGCTGTGCTTTCGCTGACCTTTAGGCTCCTGACCTCTGCTGCCCGACCACTCAGGCAGAAGAGCTCTGAGACCACAGCAGACATCTGGCCTACAGGGGTGCGGAGGCCTTCCAGAAACACACACAGAACACCTCGAGCCACCAGAGGCAAGAGCCGGGGTGAAACTGAACCCGAGGCTCCATGGAGATTCTGGACCTGACAGCGCAGAGCGCCAGTACTGTGGGTGCAAAGATGCGCTGGCTCTGCCAGGCAGCCCACGAACAGGCTGAGGGCAGCTCTGGGCCCAGAAGGGCCAAATCTGAAACCTACGGCTGGGGTCCAGTGGGCAGATGTCTTCCAGCCCAGCACCCGGAAGGCGACATGGGAACATTCTGCCCTAAGCAGGGACACTTGTCCGTGGGGCCCCTCCTGGAGCCAGGGCTTCACCCTCATCCATGGCCTCCCTTCTACCTCCACGTCAGCAGTGACACGTCAGCACAGGCTGCAGGGGTGGAACGGCTCACGGCCCCTCACGGCTGGCCCCGCCCCAACATGGGCCCTGCTGAGCCAAGCTGGCTAGCCCCGGAACTGACCGGCGATACGCGGACATGGTTGGGAGCAGACCACAGAGATAGCCGCCTGAAGCAGATCGCTGCGGGCAGAGGGGGTTGGCCAACTGACACCGTGAGCAGCGGGCACAGACCTGGGCCTATTTGGGTGCTGGGGACAAAGATGGTGGGGGGGGGTGGCGCGAGCCACAGGGAAGAGGGCGAGGGTGCCAGGAAGAGGGTGGCCTCTCGGGGAGGGTCTCAGGGCAGGTGGGGCTGCGGCCCGCCCCGCGGTCCTGGCCCATGGTACTCACTCATAGAAGTGGGCCTTGGAGATGGACAGGAAGCCGCAGTCCCTGTTGGCCTTGATGGTGAAGATGAGGGGCTCCCCCGTGAGGACTGCCAACTGGCCCACCATCTCCCCGGGGCGTGTGAGGAACAGGCAGGTGTCCTCCTGGCTGCCGATCTTCCGCTGGTACACGTGCAGCAGTCCCGAGACCACGAACAGGATGCTGGCGTCCTGACAGCACCACAGGGCTCAGGGGTGCCGCCAGCAGCCTCGGGCAGGATGGGGCCCAGGAGAGGCGCTAGGCCTAGCATGGGGACAATGCCGCCAGGCTCAGCCGGGAGACCCCCACCGACCTGGCCAGCTCTGGGCACAGACTCCACTGGAAAGGTTTCGGCAGTGTCTACGGTTTCATTATGCAACAGCAGTCACGGACAATCTGCTTTCTCGAGAGCTCCGTGCAGCGAGCTGGGCCTCGGGTCTGCACCCCTTCTCTCTTGGCACCCGCACACTGACTGTCCCATGCAAACACGCGTCAGCCCAGCCTTCCCGCGCACCTCGCCTGGGGCCTGGCCTCCAAGGGGTGGACTCCTGGCCCCTCCCTACACTGGGCCGCCCTGCACACATCACACATTTTGGTTCTATGTCTGCAGATGTGCCCATGAAACCACCCTGAGGCCACTTGAACTGATCTGTATCCACCGTGACCTCTTATGACCTCTTCCCAAATCTGCTTGCCCAACCCACTCTCGGGTGTGAGCAGAAGGGGCCAGTGCAGCAGGAACAAAGGTGGGCACTGAGCTCTCAGGGCTCGGGACTGCCCGAGGGCAGGGGCTCTGCCATGGTGCCCAGAGGGGCAGCGGCCCGGCACCAGGAGGTCTCCAGTCACTGCCATCCAGCCCAGGCCCTCCTCTGGTGCTCCACTTGGTGCTGGGCATGGCACTGGGTGGTCCCCGTGCCCCCAGACCCCCGCTCACCTGGTCTCCCTGCCTTGACACCACTGTGCCTGCAGGAACATGGAGAAGTGCCACCCGGCCGTCCAGCAGAGATGGATCCTGAAAACAGAGCAGGCTTCAGGGATGGGAACACGGGAGAGAAGAGTGTAAATGAAGGTCTGGAGAACAGAGGCTGCACGGGGCCGTTCAGAGGCAACAAGCGGTGAGGCCAGAGGCTGTGCAAGGCCTTCCTCTGAGGACCATCCTCCAGCAGGGGCCTGACGGACACCGGCACCAGCAGAGCCACCAGTGCCAAACTGCGGCATCAGGCACAGAGACAGATACCAAGATCAGTGCAGCAGAAACTGCAGACACTCACACTCGTACTTTTGTGAATTTATGTAAAAGAGAGAGGATGTCGTTTCAGGGAGAAAGGGTGACTTCTCTCTAAGTGGCACTGGCATAGCTAGCAGTGAGATGCCTTCTCCACACCACCTACAGAACGACGCCCTCCAGGGCACGAGGAGCCCTGGAGTCTGGGAGCTCCCAGAGGGGACCCGGCAGTGCCCCATGCACGTGGAGCCTGAGGAGAGGCCCTGGTGCAAACCACAGATAAGGGAATGCGGGCAGAACACCCACAAAGATTTGAAAACATCAGATGTATAAACCCCTAGTCCACAGTGATAATAAGAATAAGAAAACCCACCAATCACCTTTGGAAGACGATAGAAAACCAAATCATTAATTTAAACTTCCCAAACCCTGACAGTCAAGGGAGTGAAGCCAGTTTCCCCCAAAAGAAAGAAATGACACCACACGTCTCCGTGAGGTTTGTCAAACAGAAGGGAGACAGAGGAGGAGGAGGAGGATCTGAGTAGCCACACATCCAGCTCTCAGGAAGAGAACAGCCACTAACAGAGAGGGCGCACTGTCAGCCTGAGGAGCCCTGGGAGCCGCTGCAGGAGGAGAAAGCGGCCTCCCTGATGAAAGCAGCTGCTTGAAGAAAAGTTAGAACCCTTGAGAGATGAGGAGGACGTAGGGGACACGGGAGGCTGGGGACGAGGGGGACGAGGGGGACACGGGGGCCAGCCACAGCGCGGACCACACAGTGGACCATGACACGGATGAGACAGCTGGACGGGGGGGCACTGACTGCATGGCTGAAGCCATCTGGCCGTTTTAAGGGTTATTGTTCAGTATTCAGAAATGATAACACTATTGTGGTTACAGTTGAATACTGAACTATTCACCAGTGACGTGCTATGAGGGTGAGGTTTGCTTCAAGGGTGGGCATGGGGGTGTGGAAGGGGTGCAGAGAAAGCAAGGGGTGCTGGGCTGCGATCATTACGGTGAGAGATGCTAGGTCCTCATTTTCACCATATGATTCCACCTGCTCTAAATATATTTGCATTTTCCCACAATAAAAAGTTGTTTAAAAAGAGAGAAGACTGGCCAGGGACGGTGGCTCACGGATGTCATCCCAGCACTTTGGGAGGCTGAGGTGGGCGGATCACTTGAGGTCAGGAGTTTGAGACCAGCCTGGGCAACATGGGGAAACCCCGTCTCTACTAAAAATACAAAAATTAGCCAGGTGTGTTAGTGAGTCTGTGGTCCCAGCTACTTGGGAGGCGGAGGTGGGAAGATCACTTGAGCCCAGGAGGCGGAGGTTGCAGTGAACCAAGATGGCACCACTACACTCCAGGCTGGACAACAGAGTGAAACCCTGTCTCAAAAAAAAAAAACAAAGAAAGAAAGAAAGAGATTTTTTTTTCCTTTGGTACAGAGTTTTACTCTTGTCGCCCAGGCTGGAGTGCGACGGCGCAATCTTGGCTCACTGCAACCATGATGGCCAGGCTGGTCTTGAACTCCTGACCTCAGGTGATCCACCTGCCTCAGCCTCCCAAAATGCTGAGAGTACACTGTGAGCCAGAAAAGGAGATTTAAGAGATAGATAAGCCAACTGCAGTGCACGGCCTTTACTCAGATGCTGATCTATACGACAAGAAACCACTGAGAACCACTCACAACACAGTCAGAGGCCCAAGAACATGCTGGGTGGGTGGGCAGTCGAAGCTTTTTAACATGTCACTTGCAGAACAACAGTGGTTATGTCTCTACACAGGGTCCTTAAGCATTAGAGAGGAATGATGTAACTTACATCGTGTTTGAGATTTTTCCGACAGAAAATAATTGGGGGAGGGATTAGGAGTGAAGCTGTAAAATGATTAGCCACGTTGGTAATTATGGAAGTGAGTGACCGGGGCATGGGAGCTCACAACATTATCACTGCCACCTTTTTACCTATTTAAAGCTTTCCATCGGCCGGGCACGGTGGCTCATACCGGTAATCCCAGCACTTTGGGAGGCTGAGGCGGGCAGATCACATGGTCAGGAGTTTGAGACCAGCCTACCAACATGGTGAAACCCTGTCTCTCCTAAAAATACAAAAATTTACCCGGATGTGGTGGCGTGCGCCTATAATCCCAGCTACTCAGGAGGCTGAGGCAAAAGAATCACTTAAACCCAGGAGGCAGAGGTCGCAGTGAGCTGAGATCGCACCACTGCACTCCAGCCTGGGGGACAGAGACGCTGTCTCAAAAAAAAAAAAAAAAAAAAGAAAGAAAGAAAGAAAATGTCATAATATAATAATCTGACACTGTGATTGCTGTATTAATATAAACCCCAGATGAGAAGTCTGAATTCCAGCTTTGGGACACCCAGATGGCCCAGAAAGCCTTCGCTTTGAGTTTGAAAATAAGGCGACCTCAAGCTGCTAGCTTCCTAAAGGGGGACCCCAAAAGACAACTAAGCCTGCGCTGCAAACCACAGCACCCCCTGTGCAGCCACCGTCCTCCACGGCCAGACCTGCTGCCCGACAGAGGCAGAGAGGAGTCTGCGGGCCCTGGGTGGGATGAGGGCCAGGCGCCCTCCAGGGCCACTCACGTCCAGCTTCATCAGGGTGAGCAGGTCCTTCTTGGCAGCTCTGAAGATGGCGTCCGACTTCCTGCTGGCGAGGGTCTCATCTGCGTGACTCTCTGAGTGGTGGGAGACCGTGGAGGGCATCTCTGCACCCATCACGTTTTTCTTGGCCTTGAGAAGAACAGACATACCAGCAATGAGAAGGGACGTGGTGGGGAAGAGCACATGAGGGTGTGGGCAGGTCTGGATCACACAGCGCGGCCGGCCGGCTGAGCTTCCCGAGGCTGCAGGTGCCACATGACACCAGGGCCACGGTGCCCCCAATGCTCCAGCGAGCCATGGAGAGGGCAGAGCCCCAAGGGGAGGGTGAGAAATGACAGCAAGGGCCTACCTTGCTGACCACGGAGCTCCCAGGGTGCTCGTCCACGTGCAGGAAGACCCTGGCACGGTCACATGCCATCCCCAGATCTGAAGTAAAACTGGCTGGGCCTCCTACAGGCAGAGGGGAGACGGAGGACACAGCTTGCTGGGCCACAGGCACAAACACCGCGGGGCGGGCTGAGCACGCCCTGCAGTCTCACCAGACAAGCCCCTACAGGTCAGACTCAAGTTCCTCGAGGGCGTTGGGCCTTGAGAAGCCCCCCGCCCCCTGCTTTCTTTCGGCATCCGCCTCGATAGCTCAGTGACTCAGCAGCTACAGGTTTTCTCAGCAGCTTAAACCCACACGGCGCCTTCGACGTTTCCGGGCACCGATCAACGCAGCCCGCTCAGTGCCTAAAACACTGAAAGAAACCAGCCCCGGCCCTGAGCCAGATTCCTCAAACCTTCCCGTGAACGCCACGCCCTGACTGCTGGCTGCAGACATCGGAACCCCCTTCCTCTGGATGTCCCTCTCAGGGGTGCCACCTCTGTTGTGAGCTCCCCGACAGATGCTCTTCGCAGTCCCAGCCCCATCTCGGAGGCAGGCTTGAGGCACTCCCTCCGAAGAGGGAGCATGGGCTGAGCAGGGTGAAGCAGTGCGCGCCCTCTTACAGCCGGCCCTCAGCGTCACACGCTACATGCTCAGCACATCCGAGGCAGCTGCTGTGGATTCTGAGGAAGGGCTCGAGCATTGCAGCTGTGCATCCCTCACTGCGGTTTTCCCAGCTAAACCATGGCATTCGCAACACCGGGATACAGAGGCACCGCGCAGACACCAACCGTGGACACAAGTCACTCAGACGCCACTGCCACACAGCCCTGGAGGAAGGGACCAGGCCCAGGACCAGAGAGCCACGTGCCTCTCCCTGGGAAGCCGCACACGGAGAGCCAGGAGCACTAGGCTGCGGAAAGCGGCGCGTGTCCCCCAGGCTCACGCTGAGCATGTGCTGGTCGAGTTTCACGAAGCTGCCCCCTTCAGCTCGGTGCACGGTGCTGTGTGTTACTCATGCCCCCGTCAAGTCCTGCTGGTTTTTTAAAAAGTCCGAAGCGGAAACCAATCTATGGCAACAAAGGTCAGCAGTGCTTCCTCTGGGGCTGACCCTCTGGGGTGGGCAAGAGGACACAGCCCCTTTAGCGGGCCGCAGCTGCACAGGTGCACACAGGGGTGCAATGACCACACCTTGTACATCAACAAAGTATGCAGCTAAAAAATAGAATTTCTCACTCCTGGAATCCCAGTACTTCGGGAGGCCAAGGTGGGAGGGTCACTAGAGCCCAGGCATTCAAGACCAGCCAGGGCAACAAAGCAAGGCCACATCTCTACAAAAAGTATTTAAAAATCAGCCAGGCATGGTGGCGCACGCCTGTAGTCCCAGCTACTAGAGACGCTGAGGTGAGAGAAACACTTCCGCCCAGGAGGGCAAGACTGCAGTGAGCCACAGTTGTGTCCCTAAACTCCAGCCTGGGCAGCAGAGCAAGACGCCGTCCCAAAAAGTAACACTAAATTAAAAAACAAGATATAAAATACAGTGGGCCAGGTATGGTGGTGTGTACCTGTGGGCCTCACGGCCCAGGAGGCTGAGGCAGGAGGATCGCTTGAGCCAGGAGTTTGAGGCCAGCCAGGGTAACACGGTGAGAGACTGCATCTCTTAAAGAAAAACGATGAGGACCAGGCACAGGGGCTCATGCCTGTAATCTCAGCACTCCTCTGAGAGGCCTAGGTGGAAGGCGCACTTGAGGCCAGGAATTCAAGACCAGCCTGGGAAACATGGCAAGACATCTACATCTACAAAAAATTTAAAAACTAGCCAGGTGTGGGGGCCACACCTGTAGTCCCAGCTACTCATGGGGCTGAGGCAACAGGGTCACTCGAGCCCAGGAGTTCACGGCTACAGTAAGGTGTGATTTCACCACTGCACCACAGACTGGGCTATGGAGCAGGACGAAAGAAAGAAAGAGAGAGAGAGAGGAAAAAAGAAAGAAAAAAGAGAGCGAGAGAAGGAAGGAAGGAAGGGAGGAAGGGAGGGAGGGGAGAGAGAAAGAGAGTGAGAAAGTGGTGGTCCAACTAGATGCCCTTAGAAAAAGAGGAGCTGTGCGGCCGAGCATCTTTCGTTTCCACTTGAACAGGCTTTATTGGCTTTTGCCCATTTTCCTCCTATCTTTCATTTTCTTATTATTAGTAGGAATTCTTAGATATTCTCTATATGAGTCCTTTGTCTGGTATGTATATTAAAACTATTTTCTATTCACTTTTCACTATCTTAGTCATATCTTTTGATGAATAGAAATTTTAAAACTTAATAGGATCCGATTTATCAATATTTTTATTTTGTGGTTAATACATTTTGTGTCCTGTTTAAGAAATCTGTTTGTAAGATTTAACATTTTACCTTTCATATTATCCATCTAGAATTTATTTTTTTGTAGAAACTGAGTAGAGGTCAAGATACATCCTTTTTTCTTTTTTTTTTTTTTTTTTTTTGAGATAGAGTTTCACTCTTGCTGCCCAGGCTGGAGTGCAGTGGCGTGATCTCAGCTCACTGCAACCTCTGCCTCCTGGGTTCACGTGATTCTTCTGCCTCAGCCTCCCGAGTAGCTGGGAGTACAGGTGCACCAAGCTGGGCTAATTTTTGTATTTTTAGAGATGAGGTTTCACCATGTTGGTCAGGTTGGTCTTGAACTCCTGACCTCAGGATCTGCCCACTTCAGCCTCCCAAAGTGCTGGGATTACAGGCGTGAGCCACCGTGCCTGGCCTGATTTCTTTATGTGAGTTCAGTTTATGGAGTCAGCAAACCGTCCACTTGCAGTGTTGTGTCCTGTATGCACATTACACAACCATCACTAGTTGCTAAACAACAACTGGAGCAGGCATGGTGGCTCACGTCATCCCAGTGCTTTGGGAGGCTGAGGCGGGAGGATCCTGTGAGCCCAGGAGTCCAAAATCAGCCTGGGTAACAAGGCACGATGCCATCTCTACAGGAAACAACAACAAAAAAAGAAAATACAAAATATATATACATATATATAGCCAGGTGCAGTGGTGTACCTGTAGTCCCGTCTACTCAAGAGGCTGAGGTGGGAGGGTCACTTGGGCCCAGAAGGTCGAGGCCGCGGTGTGCCATGATCTCACCACTGCACTCTAGCCTGGACCACAGAACAAGCCCCTGTCTGAAGTGGGGGGAGTTGTTACTTAAAAAAAATCCATGTAGATTCAGATACCTGATACCTGATGGCACAAAAAAGGCAAGAGAGAGATGACAGATTGTTTTGTTAACGGCGTTGGGTCAATTATCACCATAAAGAGTAAGAAAAAGATGAATTTCTTCCCTTATCCTTGCAGTAAAAACTACATATAAATGAAAGACCTCTATGTGGAAGGAAAAACTAAAAGCTAAGAGAAAATTGTCTTTAGAAAATGTCTTTATGACTCAGGAATAAGGAAAGAATAAATAAGACCCAAAACACAAACCACAGGTGCCAAAGGGCTGCTTTCTGTAAAGGAGCATCAGGGTCCCTGTTCCATGAAAGTCCTGTGGCTGCATTGTCACCCACGGATAATGGGGAGGACAATTGCCAACAACGGAAACTAACGAGGGGTCTCTACCTACAGCACATGCAGAATTAACACAAATCAACCAAAGCAACTGTGGAGCCCTGCAGGAAGTGGGCAGAGAACAGGACCAGACAGTTCTAAGGGGGCAGCCCAGACAGAACGGAATATAGCAGGAGCCCATGAGCTTGCCAGTGACCCGCGGATGACGGACGGCGGAGTGGGCAGATCTGCGGCAGGCGCACGGCAGCACTGCTGGGCAGGATGGACTTGGGACAGTTGCCCTGCAAATGCCCCCAGCCCAGCAGCCAGGCTGCGGGCAGGACACCAGGTGCTGGGATTTTGCTACACATCAGTTACAGCAAAGGCCCCCACGGGGAGGCACAGGTCAGCAGGGCTCAGGAAGGGCCGGCTCGCTGGAGACCCAGTGTGCAAAGCAGGGGAGGGACCATGCAGGGAGGGCACACACCTCTGCAGGGCGTCTGGTGGCACCGGCACAGCCCTGGCGGTGGTGGCATGAGACAGGGCGCAGACACAGGGGAGCACACCAGGGTGTCCTGGGCAGCAGGACGGCTGCTAAGCCTCGACCCTAGAGCCAGGGGGCAGGCACAGGCCCCTCTGGGCATGTAAGGCTCTTGTCCATCTATAAAACCAAACCTAGTGGAGGGGTCCCACCTCTGCAGCGACACTGGGCATCGGTGCAGCTCAGCCTGAGTCTCAAATGCCGAGGGCCTGTGGGCCACACTGGCTGAGCAGTGGTGGGGGTCCTTTACCTTGTGGGGCTGAAGGGTCAGGGTCTCCTGCCCCAGGCTTCTCCAGCTCGTCCAGGAACTCTTTGTGGACGGAAGACGGGGGGACGGAGTGGCTCCTCTTCAGCAGAGGTCCAGCAGCTGCTGAGCGGCCAGCCCCATGGTCTGCGGGGGGAGGCAGTGGTGAGCAACCTTGGTCTGCTTGCACTGCCCAGCATCTGGAACAGCTCACTCAGGGCCACGTTGGGGGCAGGGACCCCGAAGCAGCAGCAGCTGGTGTACCCACAGTACCCTGCACACCTGCACATGTTCTGGACCAGCCCTCAGGACCAGCCCTCAGGGCCAGCCCTCCGGCCACCTGGCCGTCTGCATCTGCAGGGACTGCAGGTGAGTGCAAGGGAGTGCCAGCCTCTGACTGGCCCTAGCCCCTACCCACCCCAACCCCCTCCTCCCTCCCGTTCCTTCCAATGCCCCTTTCCCCACCAATCCCCCTTTCCGCAAATCCCCCTCTCTACCCCATCCCCTCACCCCCCATGCTGCCCATTCCTCCTCCCCAAATCCTCGTCCACCACCCCCTCCCCACCCCAATCTCCCTCCCTCCATCCCCCTCCCCGAATCCTCCCTCCCTACCCCATTCCCCCTCTCCAAATCCTCCTCCCCACCCCAATCTCCCCTCCCCCATCCCCATCCCTACCCTAATCCCCCCTCCTCCCACCCCCATCCCTACCCCAATTTCCCTTCCCCCATCCCTAGGCCAATCCCCACTGCCCTCCCATGCCCCTGCCCCAATCCAAGGCCTTGCTGTCCTGATTGCCCAGCTGCCAGCCAAGTGCCTTGAACCAAACCCCATTCATGTAGGGCGGCCGGCCAGTCCTGTCTCAGGGCATCCTCTTGGTGGACACGGCTGTCTGGGCTCCCCTGGGATGGACCATGCACAGCTGCCTCTGCCCTCAGGCGCAACAAATCTAAAACAAACTCCTGGAAAGGGCCTGGCCTTGCGCCCCACACGGGCTGAAGGAGGCGGCCCTGCCTGGACAGTATCCTCATCTACAAAGGCCATGAGCCCGTCCCAGCCCTGGTCTCTGCCAAGATCCCACCCAGGACAGCTGCTGCCCCATCATGGAACACAGACCTAACCCAGTGAAGGAAACACCATTCAGGCAGAAGTCCTTCAATGACACATATTCTAAAACACAGTTTTAGGCCAGGCACGGTGGCTCACATCTGTAATCCCAACAATTTGGGAGGCCAAGGTGGGAGGAGCACTTGAGACCAGGAGTTTGAGACCAGCCTGGACCATGTAGCAAGACCCCATCTTTACAAAAAATTAAAGATAAAAATAAATTAGCTAGGCCTGGAGGCACGTGCCTGTGGTCCCAGCTACCCAGGAGGCTGAGGCGGGAGAATCGCTTGAGCCAGGGAGGTGGGGGTTGCAGTGAGCCGAGATCGTGACACTGTACTCCAGCCTGGGCAACAGAGCGAGACGCTGTCTCTAAAATCATCTTCATCACAATGAATGCAGTTATGGGAAAAAGCAGCTCAGCCAGAGCTGAGTTTCAAGGTGGTCGTGGTGCTCACAGGTCTCCTAAGCGCATGCAAGTGAAGTGGTCACTCCGTTCCATTCCATTTCATCCCCACCTTCGCTGGCAGGGCCTCGGTTAACTGTACATACTTTGTTAGTCACTTCACTCTTTTGGGAACACGATAGGCTATAAAAACCAAGTGTGCACCCCTCTGTAGGGTGGCTGTGAGCTCCGCCTCACAGGTCGTCTGGGTGACTCATGACAGCTTCCCCCCACCCCCCACTCATGCAGCCCCCAAGCTCCCAGGGGCTGCTCCCCAACAGGTGCCCTGCCCAGGAAGCATGAGAACAACCTCAGAATGGAGGGTGAGGGGACCACATGTGAGGAGACAAGTGTGAGCAGGCCTGGGGCAGTGTCAGGACATCTGAGGGGAGGGTGAGGTGACCTGGGGGGAGCGTGAGGTGACCTGGGGGGAGCGTGAGGAGACCTGGGGGAGCGTGAGGTGACCTGGGGGAGCGTGAGGAGACCTGGGGGGAGCGTGAGGTGACCTGGGG